>BDMV01000007.1:516069-548731 GCA_008326285.1 Oryza officinalis
GCGGGCGGCGCGCACGGCGGCGGCCGGGAGGCGCACGGCGGGCGACGGCGCCGAGAGGGGAAGGAGAAAAGGGGAAGGCGGCGGCGCTTACCGGCGGCGGAAAACGGCGGCGGCGCGGCTTCGGCGACGGCGGCGCTCACGGGCTAGGGTTAGGGTTAGGGCGGCGGCGGCACGGGGAAAACGAGGAGGGGAGCGCCTCGGGGAAAAATAAATAGGGGCGGCACGCGGGAATCCCGCCGGGAAACGCGGCGGCGCGGCAGCCGGCAGTGTCGGAGGCGGACTCGGCCGCGGGCGGGCCCACGCGTCAGCGGGCGAGCGGCGCGGGGAGGCGCGGTGGACTTCCGGGCGGCCTTGGGCCGGCGCAGGAGGAGAAGCGACGGGGCACGGGGAGGCGGTGCGGCCTTGGGCCGAGGGAGAGGGGAGAGAGAGTGGCGGCCGAGGGGGCGGCGCTTGGCTTGGGCCGAGGAGGGGAAATGGGCCGACGTCCCAAGAAGAGGAAAAAGAAAAGAAAAAGAAAAAGAATTTTCCGAGGGATTTAATTATTGCGCTTGAGGGTTTTCAATTGGTTAAAATTATTTTTAGGGCTCTGAAAATTCCACTAAAAATCCTGTTAATGTATTTTGACATGGGGAACTCAAGAAAAATTCCACCTTGCCATTTTCACTTCTTTAATACATTATTTAATTGGGTTTCTCTCAAGATTTAATTAAACAATTTCTCAGATAAATTATTAAATTCAATTTTTTACGATTTGAGAGAACTTCAGGGTGTGACAATGCACCAATCTATCATATGAGTTCTACAACCCCATGGTGGCTGCCAGGCAATGTGAGTTAGGACAACTCCCAATCAGCCTACACTTTCATCAGCTTCTGGAGAGCAGGGGCACAGTCTCATCGGCCCTAGTCTTGAGCAAGGCTCTGGAGATCAGGGTACGAAATCTGGGCGATTGCGACCGATTATGGTTGAGCCCTTTTATACACATTAGTTTCCAATCTTGGTGGCAGGAATGGGCTTCTCACATCTTCCATCAAACGGCCAGGTTCTATTTGACAGAACTCGTCGATAACATCAGCCCTCAGGTTCCTGATGCCCCAATGCCATCCATCAGCAACAGTGGGTAGAAAATCTCTTATGCTATAGCCCTGGCTCCATCGGGAAGAACTATCCGGAGTCCATTATCGGCCTCATTGCCCCAAAAGTATCATCACTGCTCCAAGGGCCGATAACCAAAGAGACTCCTAAGAGGAAGGCGCTAGTAAGAGAAAAAGCTCAGAAAACCATCAAGAAGTCCAAGACTGATGATCAAGCCAAAGTTGATGAACTAGACCCCTCCATAGAAGAATTCCTCGAAGAACAAGTAATGGAGGAAGAGGTCGATGCAGCAGCTGCCGATCTGCCCGAAGAAGAAGATCCATCGGCCGACACTACTAAAGAACCATCGGCCAAGACCACTACGATCCCACCGGCCGATGACCAAGCCGATACTGCCCAACCAAGGAGGACCAGACATGCAGTCCGCAAGGTTAATAGAATCCCTTTCCTGAATTTATACAATCTCCTCCTGCTGGTATGTTATAACTTGACATCCTTTTCAGGTCGTTGCATCGTCTTTGCTGAAAGAAAGAACTCAATTGGCCCCTTTGGCAAGAACTAAGAAGGCAACCTTGCAAAGGCGTGAGCAAGTCAAGTCCTGATTGAGAACACCATCTCCTTCTCCACCACCCTCTTCGATCGCTTCAGTAAGAGTTAATCTTTTTATTACTCCCCTGGTAACACAGATCTGATCATCATTTTCTTGCCTTTCTTCAGCCACGAGTTGCATCACTTGGACCGCATCGGCCAACCCCCTCGCCCACTATTGCAAGACAACAAAAGGAAGCCGATGCAAGCACAGCCGATGCCCCATCACAGGTAAACCAGATCACTTTGATTTCTTTGTCAATTCCTTGTCCGTCTAGGCTAACCGTGCCCTATATTGATATTTGCAGAACTTAGCCGATATGTTCTCTTTTGATATCGGCCAATTTCTTGATGACGAGGATAAGGAGCCACGCCAAAGCGTCGATCTCTGACGAACTGAAGCAACGGCTGTCTGATATTGCCAATCGGCTGGAGTCATCACTGGAATTCTTGGTGGAGGATTGCACTCCCATCAGGGTCAGGGTACAAGAAATTCAAGATCAACTGCTTGAAGACCTGCTGGAGACCTTGACACCGGCCATCTTCTTGGAACAATACTAATTCAAGCTCCATAAGGCAAAAGAAAGACTCGCGGAGCGACAGGAACGTGAAAGACTGGAATCGGCCCTATCCGCCAGCAAAGCTCAAGTCAATTCTGACAAAACCAGATTGGATGGGCTGGCTGTTGAGCCGATTATCCTAAACAACAGGCTTGAAGAACTCCGCCATCTCGAAGTAGACTTGGTACTGAAGCTAGAAGCCACGCGCAATGAAATCCAAGAAGTTGAAGCCGGAATAGCTGCATCACCCAAGGCCATCGAAGATCAAACAGCGAAGCTAAAGGCATCGGCCAAGTACCTTGCCACCCTGAGCAAATCATTGAAGCCAATCCCAGGGTCGACGGCTGAGGATGCCCAAGCAATAACAGACATTGACAAAACCCGTCGCAAGGCCATTGCAGCTATTGAAAACTTTATAGGGTGATGTAACATATTTTATGTCTTCATATTTTGTAAACATAAATCTCATCGGCCAAGCAGCCGAATTTGATCTGAACAACCCTGAAGAAGTCCAAGCCTGAAAATTTTTTACTGTCCATAACTCTGAATCCTTGAATCCATCTGACAAACTTGAAGAATTTTTTACAGTCCATAACTCTGAATCCTTGAATCCATTTGACAAACTTGAAGAATTGCGCATCGCACTTATATATATGCCCCCAAGTTTTAGAAGATGAGGGCTCATGTTGTAAAATTTGAACTAAGGACAATAGTATATATCGGCCATCTAGAGGCGATGCGTTGTACATCGGCTGGAGGGCCGATCATGGGTCTATCCATAAGCTCGGATAATATTTCTTTAAGTATTTGCCATTAAGAGCCCGGCCATAAATTTCTCCATCCAATCCTTTTAGCAAATAAACATTACGAGGAACACATCGATGAACCTGAAACGGACCTTCCCAATTAGGTGACCACTTGCCAAACTTGTTATCTCTGGAACCGATCGGCAGTATTAATTTCCATACAAGATCCCCTTCCTCAAACGACTTGGCAACAACCTTTTTGTTATAATGATGAGCCACCCGATCTTTATCGTGCTTTATTTTTTCCAAGGCCCGCAAACGAACGTGTGCCAAATCATCTAACTCATCAACCATAAGACTGTGGTACTCATCGACTGTCAAGTCGTCTTGCAAAGCAATCCTTCTTGAGCCCATGTTGGTCTCCCATGGCAACACAGCTTCATGTCCATAAACCAACTGATACAGCGGCACTTGAGTTGCACCATGACAAGCCATCCGAGACGCCCAAAGGGAATCGGCCAGCGTGGTATGCCACCGTCTTGGCTGGTCATCGATTTTTCTCTTGATCAACTTGATTAAAGTCTTGTTAGAAGCTTCTGCCTGCCCATTAGCCTGCGTATAATATGGAGAAGAATTCAACAGCTTGATGCTCATGCTGTCGGCAAACTCAATAAACTCATCGGACACGAAGATTGATCCCTGATCTGTAGTCAATGTCTGTGGTAGTCCAAACCGATATATTATATGCTCCTTGACAAATTGAATTGCATCCTTGGAATCAACCTTCTTAAGGGGAACGGCCTCAACCCACTTTGTGAAGTAGTCTGTGGCCACTAGTATATATTTGTGTCCCTTGCTTGATGGCGGGTTTATCTGGCCGATCATATCTATTCCCCATCCACGAAACGGCCACGGCTTTATGATTGGATGCATAGCCGATGCTGGTGCTCTCTGAATTGTTCCAAATTTTTGACAATCTTGACATCCTTTATAATACCTGAAACAATCCTCTAGCATTGTCAGCCAAAAATATCCAACGCGCTTTAAAAGCCATCTCATTTTATGGGTCGATTGATGTGTTCCACAAATCCCTTCATGGACCTTGCTCATATCAACTTTGGCTTCTTCAAGACTCAAGCATTTGAGCAAGACACCATCAATCGTCCAATAATATAGATCATCATCCAGTAAGACATAATGTAAAACTTTATACTTCATCTTTCGTGACGCCGATTGAGAAGGATTTCTCAAATACTCGATGATATCAAACCTCCAGTCATCGGCATCCACGGTGGCAATTTGAATCTGAACATCTTTAGCTATCGGCCTGTATCCTGATGCCCTCTGAGCTAAATCATTGGCCTCGAAGTTCTGCTTCCTGGGTATATGCCTCATCGTCACAATCTTGAAAGCTTGTACCAACTCCTTGCACTCCTCATTGTAAACTCTGAGAATATCATTCTTGCATTCATACTCCCCAAAAAGTTGATTAATGACCAACTGGGAATCACCAATGATCTCTACGGAATCGGCCTCGACCTCTTGTAATAACTGCAAACCTTTGAGAACAGCTTCATACTCTACTTGATTATTAGTATAATAAGGCTTGATAGTAAAGGCAAACTCGAAGCTTGCCCCCCGAGGGGATATGATGACTAGGCCAACACCGCACCCATGTCTGCAAACAAACCCATCAAAATACAATGTCCATGGCACAATATCTAAATATGCAATTGAATCATCTCTATGCTGAACAATAAAATTGGCCAGGGCTTGTCCCTTGATCGCTTTGGCCGATTAATACCGTAGGTCAAACTCTGTTAAGGCGAAAATCCACTTCCCAATTCTTCCTTTCAACACGGGGGCCGATAACATGTATTTCATCACATCGGCCTTACTTACCACAATGCACTCATTGGAAAGTAAATAATGCCTCAATTTAGTACATGAGAAATATAAGCACAAACATAGTTTCTCCACTGGCGTGTACCTTGTTTCGGCATCTAACAATCTCCTGCTGAGATAGAAAATAACTCGTTCTTTACCATCAATTTCTTGAACCAAAACTGAGCCGATAGACTTCTCATCGGCCGATAGGTACAGCCTGAACGGAACTCCCTTCTGTGGAGGAATTAGAACTGGTGGGGAGCTCAAATACTCTCTGATGTCGTCCAGCGCCTTTTGCTGCCTGTCACCCCATGTAAACTCTTGATCGTCTTTTATCTTCAATAATGGAGTGAACGGCTCTATTCTTCCTGACAGGTTCGATATAAAGCACCAAACAAAGTTGATCTTGCCGAGTAGAGATTGTAACTTGGTCTTGTTCGTTAGAGGCTTGATCTTCTTTATAGCGTCAATATTCTTTTGTGTAATCTCAATTCCTCTTTCGTGGACCAAGAAACCCAAAAACTGACCAGCTGATACGCTAAAGGCACACTTGTTAGGGTTCATTTTGAGACCATACTTCCTTGCTCTTTCTAGTACCTTGCGTAAATCGGCCAAGTGCATATCGTACTCTTTTGACTTCACGACGACATCATCGATGTAAACTTCAATCAAAGAGCCGATAAGATCATGAAAAATATAATTCTTGGCCCTCTGATAAGTAGCTCCAGCGTTTTTCAAACCGAACGTCATGACAACCCACTCGTATAGGCCGATTGCCCCTGGACACCTAAAAGCTGTCTTGTGAATATCTTCCTCAGCCATAAAAATCTGATTGTAACCAGCGTTCCCATCCATAAAGCTGATAATCTTGTGTCCAGATGCAGCATCAACTAGCAAATCGGCCAATGGCATAGGGTACTTGTCCTTTGGTGTTGCTTTGTTTAGATCTCTGAAATCAATACACGCTCTGAGCTTGCCGTTTTTCTTCATCACTGGAACTATGTTGGAGACCCACTCCGCGTATCGGCAGGGTCTGATAAAGTTGGCATCGTAAAGTCTTGTGATTTCTGCTTTGATAGCTTCATGCATATCGGCCTTAAATCTCCTAGGAGCTTGTTTAAATGGCTGATAGCCTGGTTTGATAGGTAACCGATGTTCTACGATCGATCGGCTTAATCCTGACATCTCATGGTATTCCCATGCAAAACAATCCATGAATTCTTTCAAAAGATTTATCAAATTATTCTTATAATTGCTTGGCAGGTTAGCACTTACATACGTCGGCCTAGGCCTATCACCTATTCCTATATCAACCTCTTCAAGTTCATCGGCCGACGTAAAGCCTTGTCCCAATTTGCCATCTAACTCATCCACCGCATCGTCTGTGTAGGGACTAGCTTGTTCATCTTGGGCAGTGGATGTCCCCTCTTTGCTAAAGCAACTGCTTGTCTTGATCTTCGATAGGCTCTATGTTGCAGTCAGTTACCTTTAAGAAATCGGCCTTCCAAACTCGTCCGGACAGGCAGTCGATTCCTTCCATCTCCCAAACCGCAAGATCGGCATTGGCCACATGCACTGACCTATCGGCCTGCACGATCTCGACTTGGTCCCCTTGCCACTGAATAAGGCATTGATGCATTGTTGAAGGGACGCAACAATTTGCATGGATCCAATCTCGTCCCAACAACAGGCTATAGGAACCCTTTCCATCAAAGACAAAAAAGGTGGTAGGTATTGTCTTGTTGCCCACTGTGAGCTCCACGTTCAACACCCCTTTTGCCTCAGTTGCGTTGCCGCCAAAATCCTTTAACACCATATTTGTCCTGACGAGGTCCTCAGGTACTTTTCCAAGCTTCCTAAAAGTTGTATATGGCATCAAATTGACCGCCGCGCCGCCGTCGACCAGCATCTTCGTCATCGGCCGCCCATTGATGAAGCCCTTGATGTATAACGGCCGGAGGTGCCTGTGGCTGGTATCGGCTGGCTTGTCGAACACGGCCTGGTCTGGTGACAACTGTAGCCTAGCCGAAGATTGCTCCATCTCGTCGTCGGCTACTGCCTCATTGGCCATCTGTACGCTGTATTCTGCTGGTAATATGAAAACCATGTTAACAGAAGCCGATGCTACTCCTTTACCTTTTGCAGACGCAGGAGCTCAAATTGACTTGGAGGTGCCCTCATTGGCCTTGACAACTGGGGATTTTATTCTCCACTCCTTCTTGGTCTTGGCGGGCCGATGGGCTATTGTCGCCTGCTGCTCCTGGATCCGCTGCTTTCTTCTCAATCTCTGAACCCGCCGTTTTTGTGTCTTGCTAAACACATCACTTGGGCACCATTGGGGGTTCTAGATTTGCTCGTCGTGCTCAGTCCGACGATCATGGTGCATCGGCCCTAGTCTTTCATGTATAGACTTTCTCTGCTTGCGTGGCCGATGCACTTGTTTGCTCGAGCTGCCCTGGTGGGAGTCATCTATGTCATTACATGCAGGGCACTCTTGGATTGATGGCAACCTCATCCCTTCATTCCAGCAAAACCGAAAAAACTCGCACTCCCAATGAGGGTCGTAAGAGTTATCTTGATCGGCATGGTCTTGCGCTTGTTCTTCCCACCATCGTTGGTATTTTCTGATCAGGCCCTCTGAGGTCTGATGAGGTCGCTTGTCGGTCTGATGGCTATTGCCGTCGGCCCTGTCTGCCCGCACCATGTTAACTGGGAACGGGTGTCCTTCTATCTTCATCGGCCGCTTGGCTTCATCAATCTTGATCCTGCCTTGCTCGATGGCCAATTGAATCTGTTGTCGAAAGATCTTGCATTCGTTGGTGTGATGCGAATATGTGTTGTGCCACTTACAATATCTTCTCTTCTTGATTTCCTCGGCCGATGGCAGTACATGACCTACTGGCAGCTGGATCTGCTTTTCTTGCAAAAGTAGATCAAATATTTTATCGGCCTTGTTGATGTCGAAGTCGTACTTGTCCTCTTTGTCGCCCTTCTTGGCCCATTGGCATGTTGTCGGCTTCTTCATCCGGGCCCACTCGGCCAGGTCAACATCGGCATCATCTTCATCGTCTTCGTCGGAGGTGTACTGATAGACAATATTGACTTTCTTTGCAAACTTCTTCGCCTCCTGGAATCTTTCTTCATGGGCCGATACCCGTTGCGCTAGCTGAGCTAGGCTGTCGAATTCCTGAGATGAGAACCTCTCTCGTATCGGCCCCAATAGTCCTTGGAATGCCAGATCGGCCAGTTGAGAATCGGTCAAACTGAGGCTGTAACACCTATTCCTTATGTCCCTGAATCTTTGGATGTATTCTGGGACCGATTCATCAACCCGTTGCCGGATCGCAGTGAGATCAGACAGTTTCATCTCTTGTACGCCGTTGTAAAAGTATCTGTGAAACTGCTTCTCTAGATCTATCCATCCTCTGATGGAATTGCAGGGTAAAGAGGAAAACCATTTAAACGCTGACCCCGACAAAGACAGGGGGAAAATCTCACCCTCAACGCCTCTATGGCCGATGCCTCCCCACACTGTGCTAGGAATCGGCTTACGTGCTCGTACATAGAGACGTTGTCTTGCCCAGAAAATTTGGAGAAGTCCGGGATCTTGTATCGGTTCGGCAGTGGCACTCTGTCAAACTCCTCGGGATATGGATGCCGATACACTGTAGAACTTTCCTTGGGCTTCAAGCCGAACTGATCTCGCATCACCTCGGCTATCATGTTGGCCCAGTATCCTGCAGGCTGATGTGGGAGGTCCTGGTGGTAAGACTGCTGCAGGCCCTCTGCCCGATACTGCCTGGGGGAGTACGGTTGGAAGTGATGATTTAGATTTCGTGCGTCGTACTGCCCTACGGTGTACTGCTGGTAGCCTTGCGGCGCGTTGTAAGCAGCTGGTTGCGGAGGGTTGTCGGACATGGGGATTTGAGGTTGTCTGGCCGATGACGGGTTGACAGGAACTTGCTGCATCGGCTCGATCACCGGTTGTTTCCCCTTCGTCCATTGTGCATACTGTTCCTCCGTGATGTGCTGAGGGCTTCCTCCTGTTTGCCTGGTGAGGACCAGCGGCAAGGTTGATGTTGGTTGAGCCGATGGAGGTGGGATCGGCGCCGTCGGCTGTGGAGCCGCGCTTAGGTCGGTCCTCAAGGTCCGATAAGCAGGGAAGTTGTTTTCTGGCAAGAAAATTGGCCCTTGAGGCTTGTACTGATGAATGGAACCATCTAAGATTGATTTGACCGTGTTGGTCAATGTGTTCACTAGGATCCCAGACTGGTTGAGTAGCGCAGAATGAACTGCGGAGTCGATTCGGTCTTGCAGCATCGGCACAGCGTTTTCTTCGGTCTTGACGGCGTGGTCGTGTGCCGTCATCGACGTGCTGGCTCCATCTCCAGGGCTCGGCATTACCACCTTAGATTTTTGGATAAGGGTGCCTTGCCGAGTCCTAGAGTATGTCTACAGGTACATATTTTGAACTGCTCGACCAGCTTGTCCATCTCAGCTTTCTGCTCTTCATTGAGCTGGTCGACGGTCACGGAGACGACGTTCTCCTCGGAGATCTCACCCTGCTTTGACATCTTGCAGTGGTCTTCTTGTTGTCGCGAAGCTTGCGTTCTTTTGGCATAGAATTTCGACCCGCCCAACAAGAAATCGGGTTCCACGTTTCCACGGCGGCTTGGGAGATATGCTTATCTCCAGTGCAGGTCCAACGGCTTGCCTAGGTGTGTATAGGGCGTGCCAGTTGATTTGATCTGCAATCAACAAGAATAAACAAGTAAACCATGTTAGAAACGATGGCCGATCGGCCGATAGGTCGATGTTGCATCGTGGGGGCCTAGCCGATAAGGCAAAGCTATATTGGCTTACTTGAGGTAATAATATGATGGAATTGATAAAATAAATCTAATCCCATCGGCCCATGTTAATATGCTTATAACAATTTAATAGAATTGGCCAATGAGGGTTGCATAAAGATAAATACACTAGCTAATACTCTAGTGCGAACTTATACAAGTCAATCGGCCAATATAAATACACTAATCACAGAGAGATCCTGAGAATACCCTGTAACCAATATACTTATATTCACCAATCCGCCTGCATAAGTGGCAAATACATGCAAGAACATAGATGATCACATGCATAAGGTAAGACCGGCTGAAACCCCGGTGCTATCCTTAATTACGATCGACAAACAGGATTTGAGTTAAACCTTGAAACACGACTAAGGTCGATAGCAACTCAGAGTGTAGATCGAGAATTAACACAAAGAAAATCAAGTCATCGCGTCGATCGCTTTTGGGGATGGTAGATGCATTAGGTAATCTCGACGAGCAAGCTAATTCGACCAACATCGGCAATAAACCCTAAACGAGTTAACCGCTGGCGAGGTAGAATTAGAAAGCCACGTCGAGATTAGCTAACACATGGTAAACGACGATCACATCGCCAAGGCTTAACGTGCCTAAAGCGACACGCTAGCCCCAACTATGTAGATCGTCGGGTACGAGTTCTTACCTCTGCTCTGGGGAATCAAGAACTCGTCGGGAGTTAACCTCTTGCGAGGGTTGGTGATGCGCCGAAAGTAGATTAAACTGTGTTTGTGTTTGTTGTGATTGATTGAGAGAGTCTCTATGTACAAACTATCGGGATATTTATACCCGAGATTACAACATGGTCCGTGTAGGACACGATCTTATCTCTAACTAACAAATAAGTCTTTGCGGCAGACTCTTGCCAAAAATTAGATCTAAAGCTACTTAATTTACAAGATACAATTGCCTAAAACTGAGCCTTATCTCTATTTGGCAACCACCTCGAAGCTTATATTGAGCCCAGACCAAGCCCATGCTAACTCTATCAACTTCCTGGCTCTATCGGCCGATGGCTGTATTGAATCCGTATCGGCCGATACACCCTTTCTGCTATAGCCTCTTTTGGTCCGATACGCTCACCGAGTCCGATACAAGACCTGGTCTGACTCTAACTTGGCCCTTCTTCTTTGCGTCGGTTTTCTTTTTCCTCTCTGAGTAGATTACGAAAATCTGCTGTTAACACCCGTCCAATGTCGTTCTTTCCCTACCACGCTACCACAAATTAGTTCCTAAATCTGACGTGCTCGGTGTAGAAAGGCCCTCAATGGACCAGATTAACTTGTTGTGGGGTTATTTCCATTGAAACTTTAAGGGCATTGCCCTAAAACGCATCGCTTATCCAAAGGTTGTGCCTAACAAGGTGAGGAATGTGTTTATTCACCAAGTTTTTAAACTTTTCCCCCGAAAAGGTTGTATGCTCCATGACGTAGCACGCATGAGTGCCACTCCAGGGCCTTGTAGAATGTCTCCGTTGCTAGATATCAGTCAAAACGACATCTGTTATGATGGAAATGCATGACAACATGGAATTTGAAGAGAGTTTTTTAGCCCGTCCAATGTCGTTCTTTCCCTACCAAGCTACCACAAATTAATTTCTAAACCTGACATGCTCGGTGTAGAAGGGCCCTCAACGGACCAGATTAACTTGTTGTGGGGTTATTTCCATCGAAACTTTAAGTTCATTGCCCTAAAACGCATCGCTTATCCAAAGGTTGTGCCAAACAAGGTGAGGAATGTGTTTATTCACCAAGTTTCTAAAGTTTTCCCCCGAAAAGGTTACATGCTCCATGACGTAGCACGCATGAGTGCCATCCAGGCCCTTGTAGAATGTCTCTGTTGCCAGATATCAGTCGGAACGACACCGTTATGATGGAAATACATAATAACATGGAATTTGAAGAGAGTTTTTTAGCCCGTCCAAAGTGTAGGATCGAAACAGATTGATCAAACCTACCAGACGTGGGTTGAATGGTAGGGAAGACCAAAAACCAAAACTTTAACCAAATTACAACTTACCTCTTGAATCCAACAAAACCAATCCAGAAAAACAAAATCAAACTCAAGAACAAGATCGAACCGCTGCTGTCGAAGTACCACCGGTCACACCATCGTGTAGCCGCCGGTCAGACCGCCGCCCTGCCTGCAGTTGAACAGCCTCCGTACTCCCGTCGGTCAGACCGTCGGGACCCAGAAAACACCGGTAGATGACAAACTCGAAGATATAGATTGTAACTCTCGCCATTATTGCATCTAAAAGTGTTTACAAAGAGCAGCAACAGCACTCGTCACTAAAATTTCGACCTTACTCGAAACCCTAGCTATTCTCTCAACTTATGAACCACAAAATCGATATCTAGGAGGCACACCCTCCCTCTCTATTTATACACGAAGTTGGCTGTACAAAGCCCACGAATCTCTCATGAATTAGGACTCCCAACCATGTGGGAAACCCTCTCTTGCAAGCTTCAAACTCATCTCTTTCCTTATCTCCATCCATCTTCCCGAATTCGGACTCCCTTCCAAATTCAACTCCTCTTTCCATACGTATACGATCCCTCTCGTATATCATATGAATTCTCTATCTACCACGTGCATTATCCTCTAGCCTTTTAGTATCCCGCATGATCTCTTGATCCCTGGACATCCACTTCTCCCAAGTCGACTCCGATCCATCACCGGCAACACTATCCCTAGACCTTAAGCAATACCTGCACACAAATGATAAAGAAACCATATTCCGAGCACAAGTTCATCCAAACTTGACTCACATTAGTATAACAACAGTAATTATACACATAGAAACCATCTAGAAGTCAAATCCACGAAGAAATAATCCGTAACCAAAAAGATAAACCGAAACCGAAAGCGAACAGGTAACCTGTCTGTCAGACCGCGGGCTTGAGAACAAAGAGAGTTTTATCAATTTTTCCCATTGTAAAACCTTTTGCAGGTAAAATTTTTTTAAGCCTATCATACCATGCAGTAGGTGCTTGTTTCAAACCATACAAAGCTTTTGACAAACGAAAAACATGGTTGGGAAAAACAGGATTTTCAAACCTTGGTGGTTGTTTTACATAAACTTCCTCCTGAATATAGCCATTAAGAAAAGCACTTTTAACATCCATTTGAAACAATTTAAAACTTTTTGAAGCAGCAAAAGCCAACAAAAGTCTAATTGCCTCAATCCTAGAAACAGGAGCAAAAGTTTCATCATAATCCAATCCTTCCATTTGAGTAAAACCCTGTGCAACAAGTCTAGCTTTGTTCCTAACAATTAAACCATCCTCATTTTGTTTATTTTTGAAAACCCACTTAGTTCCAATAATATTTTGATCAACAGGAGGTTCAACTAAAAACCAGACTTTATTTCTTTCAAAATTCTCAAGTTCTTCATGCATGGCGTTAATCCACGATTCATCAGTTAGAGCATGAGTAACATCTTTGGGTTCAAAATTAGCAGTAAAGGCAGAATTTGCATGAAAATGACGATTCGTTACCTTTGATCTTGTAGTACGTTCATCCAAATTACCTATTATATGTTCTGGAGGATGTCGTCGTTGAATACGAAGTGGAGCACTCAAATCTGACGATTGTTCTTTATCTATAGTTGGTCTTGATGAAGTTGCAACTTCTGGAGGTCTATTAGCATCTGTACCCGAAACTCCTGAAGAATCGCCATCCCGCCGGTCTGACCACTCCTCTGCCTCCGGTCTGACCGACGGTATACCACCGGTCTGACCGGCCGCAGCCCCGGTCTGACCGGCTGATGCCTCGTCGTCGTCCTCGTCATCACTTTCCTCCACAAAAATATCCTCCCCCTGAACCTGTGACAGAGTACCTGAAATTTCAGGTCTAGTACCTAGACTAGCCTCATCAAAAGTGACTTCACAAGTCTCAACAATTTTATTAGTCTCTAAAACAAGTACACGGTAACCTCGTGAATGCGTAGAATATCCCAACATAAGACCATCAAGAGAGCGAGATTCAAATTTGTCCAAATTTCTAGATTTAAGCAAAAAACATTTACACCCAAAAACACGCAAGTGAGAAATCTTCGGTGTGTGTCCAAAGCGAAGCTCATAAGAAGTTTTTCCAAGTTTAGATCTCAAGAAAACACGATTGGAAATATAACAAGCAATGTTAACAGCTTTAGCCCAATATTTTCTAGGAGTAGAATATTCATCAAGCATAGTCCTAGCCATCTCAACCAAAGAACGATTTTTCCTTTCAACAACACCATTTTGCTGGGGAACACGAGGAGATGAAAATTGATGTTCAAGACCTTTTTCATCACAAAACCTTTCAAAAGAAGCGTTTTTAAACTCACCACCATTATCACTTTGAATAGTTCTCAAGGAGCTTGAAAATTCAAGAGCCAAACGAAGATATAAACTTTTAAAGTGTTCAAAAGATTCATCTTTAGTTGCCATAAAATAAACCCATGAATATCGAGAAAAATCGTCAACAATAACCAAAACATATCACTTTCTTTCAACGGATTGCACTCTAGCTGGACCAACAGTGTCCATATGTAAAAGCTGTCCTGGTGCATCCGTCATCACAGAAAATATAGGAGTATGTGAAGAAGCAACCATCTTAGCATGACGACATGGAGAACAAACCAAATCATGATCTTTCTTAAGCTTAGGCAAACCGCGAACAAGTTCAGAACCACTAATCCTAGTGATATGATCAAAGCCAACATGTCCAAGTCTACGATGCCAAAACATCACATCTTTTGAAAATTTTTCAACAAGAGATGTAACTTCTGATGAAACGCTATTTTCAAAATCAGCTTTAAAAACTCTTCCATAGTGAGAAACATTAAGCACAACATCACCAGATGAATCAAAAACTTTACTTCCACTTTTCATAAATAAAACATCAAAGTCTTCATCCACAATTTGAGAAACGGAGAGCAAGTTGTACTTCAAATTTTCAACCAAAGCGACATCATTCAATGTAAACTTATCACTTACCTTGATAGATCCAGTTGCAGTGATTGTGCTAGTAGAAGCATCGCCGAAGATGATTGAATCCTTCCTTGATGCCTTCGTGAGGCAGGAGAACCAACTTTTATCACCGGTCATGTGTCGCGAACAACCGGAATCAACGATCCACACGTTCTCCCTCCTCGCCAAAAGTGCCTACACACAAGCAGATGTCGAAGCCTCAGTACTGGGGTTAGATAATAAAAATTTAGGAATCTAGTACTGAGACACACGACCAGAACCAACAGGAACATAACCAGTAGAAAATTCAACACGTTTCCCGTTAAAAAAGTTTGCCCGAGGCCGATCTGACCGCCGCTGTACCTACGGTCTGACCGACAGCTTCCCACCGATCTGACCGGTGGTACAGTTCTAGTCTGACCGTTGGTCCATCTGCAGTCTGACCGCCTGCCTCGAGGAACAAATTGATTTTTGCCACCTTTGTTTCGCAAAAGCTACCTCCCGTTTCTTTTTCTGTTTCCTAGCAAGTCTAAAACAGAAACTAGCAATATGTCCATGTTTACCACAAAAAGAACAGATATACTTTTCACGATGAGTTGATGCACAAGTTGAGACAACAAGCTTAGCATTAACAATATTTTTAGTACTAACAACAGATTTAGTATTAAACACAGGTTTAGTACTAGCAACAGGCTTTGTAGAACAATAAGCACTCAAAGAAGTCATAACGCCAGCAGAATTAAAAACAGGAGGTTTAGAATCAGGTTTACTCAAAATTTCACCTTTCTCAGTTATGCTCAAAACAACAGGAGGATGTCTAGAAAAGTGACTATAAGGATCAAAACCTAAACCACGGTTGTTTGTGCTAACTTTTGATTGATCCAAAATCATGTTAAGGTTCTTTTTACCATCGGAAAAACGTTGCAAGGAACTTTTTAAGTAAAAAACCTCTTGAGTCAAAGTAGCACAATTTTTACAAGCATCCAAAAGACCTTTGTTTTTTCTACAAGTTTGACAAGAAAACACTTCATCTTTCTTAACTATTTCTTCCATATGCTTAACCCGAGCTAAATCATTTTTTAGTTTCAAATCACTAGCAAGACATGTTGAGCAAGGTTTTGCACTAGATTGTTTTAACCTTTTAGAGCTAATCACATTAAACATAGAGCTAGCAAACAAAGCAACTTGACATTTATTCAAAACTCTTTTAGTCAAAAACAACTCATCAATCAATCTAGTATTCATAGCAAAGCTAAGAGCAAGACAAGATTCAAGTTTTTTAGATTTCTTAATTTCAACATCAAGTTTTTTACAATTAGACCAATTGACTTCACTAACAGCATTAACTTCAGCAAATAAAACCTCACAAGACTTGCATTCATCATCATCAGAAACAAGAGATTTTAATCGACTATTTTCAACATTTAGAGAATCAATAACTACTTCATGTTGATTAATCTTCGTTTCAAATTTAGAAATCTTATAACCAAGGCTAGCAATTACTTCTTGAAGATATTCAACACTAGGAGCGTTTATTACCTCATTCTCTTTATCAGAATATGCAATATTCTTTGCCATGACACAAACTCCAGCGATGCTTTTTCCTTTGTCGTCCTCATCATCATCTGAATACTCGACGTCGTTGGATCCTTGCACAGCTGCAAAAGCTTCATCCAAGGCCTTCTAGTAGTACTTCCTCATCTTCATGTTCTTTGCCTGTTTCTTGTTCTGCTTGGCGTCCTTGGATCAATCTTGAGCCTTTGTTTCCTCCTGTGTGCCCTTTCCAGCCTTGGGACACTGAGAGCGGATGTGTCCTGGTTGTCCACACCCGAAACACCGGTTTGGTCCTCCTCTTCTCCTGAAACTGGCATTATTCACAACTCGAGAAATTCTATTTGCAAGCGATACCAAGTCCTCCTCACTGATTTCCTCCAGTTGATCATCGGACATGGCAGAGAAAGAAGTAAACATCGATTGTGAAGTAGAATCAGAAGAAGATGCAGAAGAAGACACCAAAGCAGAAGATTTCGAATCAGTCCTTTTAGAAAGAATGTTCATCTCATAAGTTTTCAATTTAGTATAAAGAACATCCAAAGTTAAAGTGTTCATATCAACAGATTCCTAAATCGAAGTAACCTTAACATCCCAAACCTTCATATCAAGACCGTTCATAAAGTGACGAGCAACCTCAGACTGAGAATAATTAACATCATAAGAACTATCAACAGATCTAAGATTACTCAAATGTTTGTTAAAATGACCCAGATAATCATCCAAAGACTCCCCATGTGTCATCTCAAATTTGATATACTCCTTTCTGAAAACGTCTTTTTGCAACTCTTTTATGTTTGAAGATCCAGTGTGAAAATCATTCAAAGCCTTCCAAATCTCATTAGCAGTAGCAAGATGCGAAACGCGATCAAAGTCGGAGCGAGAAATTGCATTAAGAATAATATTGCGAGCTTTGCAATTATTTTCAAAATCTAACTTGAGAGCAGGAGTATCAATATGAGCAGGAATTTCATAAGGTTGTGCAACTTTTAGCCAAGTGTCATATCCTTGAGATATTATATAGGATTCCATCTTTTTCTTCCAATAATCAAAGTCGGTTCCATTGAAAACATGAGGTTTGTTTGAAAACTTTTTAGTCATATCAAATAGACTAAAAAAAATAATCAAGAGCGAGGCTCTAATACCACTTGTAGGATTAAAACAGATTGATCAAACCTACCAGAGGGGGGGTGAATGGTAGGGAAGACCAAAAACCAAAACTTTAACCAAATTACAACTTACCTCTTGAATCCAACAAAACAAATCTAGAAAAACAAAATCAAACTCAAGAACGAGATCGAACCGCTACTGTCGAAGTACCACCTGTCACACCACCGTGTAGCCGCCGGTGAGACTGCCCCTCCTGGCTGGTCAGACCGCCGCCCTGCCTCCAGTTGAACCGCCTTCGCACTCCCGCCGGTCAGACCGCACGAACACCTTTGGTCAGACCGTCGGGACCCACAAAACACCGGTAGATGACAAACTCGAAGATATAGATTGGAACTCTCGCCTTTATTGCATCTAAAAGTGTTTACAAAGAGCAGCAACAGCACTCCTCACTAAAATTTCGACCTTACTCGAAACCCTAGCTATTCTCTCAACTTGTAAACCACAAAATCGATATCTAGGAGGCACAACCTCCCTCTCTATTTATACACGAAGTAGGCTGTACAAAGCCCACGAATTTCTCACGAATTAGGACTCCCAACCACGTGGGAAACCCTCTCTTGCAAGCTTCAAACTCATCTCTTTCCTTATCTCCATCCATCTTCCCGAATTCGGACTCTCTTCCAAATTCAACTCCTCTTTCCATACGTATACGATCCCTCTCGTATACCATATGAATTCTCTACCTACCACGTGCATTATCCTCTAGCCTTTTAGTATCCCGCGTGATCTCTTGATCCCTAGACGTCCACTTCTCCCAAGTCGACTTTGATCCATCACCGGCAACACTATCCCGAGACCTTAAGCAATACCTGCATACAAACGATAAAGAAACCATATTCCGAGCACAAGTTCATCCAAACTTGACTCACATTAGTATAACAACAGTAACCATACGCATAGAAACCATCTAGAAGTCAAATCCATGAAGAAACAATCCGTAACCAAAAAGATAAACCGAAACCGAAAGCGAACAGATAACCTGTCAGTCTGTCGAGCACCCAAAATTCATATTGTCCGGTGATATTTGTGGTCACCACATGATCTTGGCTGAGTGGGATCCATACACGCATAAATAGCCACTCAAACCTCAATGTGTCCATGACCACAACATAACACCATTCGATATGAATTCCGCGATGCCGAATAATGAGCAAAGGAGATATTGCTGGGACTTAGCGTGCCAGTCAACTTCAGCCTGAGACATGCCCATCAAACCATTCGAAGATGGCGACTAGATGTGTTACACATCTCAGGAGACTTGACTAAAATAGCTGAGCTCTACAACATCTCAATTGCTCAAAATCCTTACTCATGCTTAGCTAGCCCCAGGAAGATGCTAGCTTCG
The DNA here is from genome assembly GCA_008326285.1 of Oryza officinalis. Taxonomy (NCBI): domain Eukaryota; kingdom Viridiplantae; phylum Streptophyta; class Magnoliopsida; order Poales; family Poaceae; genus Oryza; species Oryza officinalis. Next base: position 534,835 of record BDMV01000007.1, read on the forward strand.
CGCTTTCATCTAAGCCATGGTATTAACTCAAATACATTTAAGGTGACTTAGACATAAGTAGAGGCAAATATCAGAGTTACGTACATATAGCCATTCGGCTAATTAGTTAAAGTCCTTCGGAAGCATGTCTACCCAAATTCCCACAAGCAATCCGACTAGGGTAAACCCCTTGATAGGACCAATCCTGAGAGAAGCAACGATTCCCGCAACACTCAAATACCTGCAAAGATGGATATTCCAGTCTAACAAGTGTCAGTACATTAAACAAGTTAATGTACTGGCAAGCGCACAGTCAAACCTACATACATGAAGGCTATATTCAAAAAAAGGCTTATATGTGGCCGGGGTTTTCAGCAGAAAGCTAATTTTAGTTTACAATTCATTTGCAACTCAATTTGAACAAAACATTTCAACAATAAGGTAAAGCATAATATTCATGGCATGATATCAACATAAATAGATAGTAGCGTTTTATCACAATCCAAGCCGAAAATAGGGCAATCACATCACATATATATCAATCTCATTATCATTCCAAAACATTTAGATTCAAAGGCATTTAGGAAAACATAAAAGTATACCCACATCACATCACTATGCCGCTCATGACCGTGAGCATGGCTAATCGATTAGTTTTTATAACTCTGCAGAGCTTGTACAGCTTTACCCACATGGTATGAACTCTCTAGTTTGTCTTGTGCCGGCCAAGCACTACCACACTCTACATGTTGAGTGCGGTCTAGAGGTTATAACGAGGCTTTTACATTAAGTATTGTCTAACCTTGCATGAGCACGATAAGTGTGAATCCACCCTAGGCTTAAGTCCTAGAGTCGTTAGGTGGCGGGCCCACGCCTTAAACCTAACGCCGTGATGGCGAACACATCCGTTCCCTCACGAGGCACGTTATCGTTGTATTGGACAGACTTAGACGCCCATGCCGTGAGGCTGACCATCTGTCCCCTCACGGTAAACACACAGCTAGTAATATTCGCTAGCAATAAATTCCACACACACACATGGGTAGTTCCTATAGATAGCCCACAGTACACTCGTGGCCACTATCTCTACTACAACGGCCTCTCGAATGCAAGGTCAGACAAATGCTTAACTTAATAGGCCAAGGTTATCCCCATAAATAACACATGTGGATGTACGGTAAACATAAGTGGGTGATATGTAGTTCAGTCCTTAAACAACTCAGGCGGGCACTCCCCCTATCGATATGCAACTACCACCATATGCATATCACTTGCCGCCTAAGTCTGAAATTCACATTCCTTTTATTTTTAGTTCGCAAATAAGCAGAGAAAACATCTCTATTCATAAATTTTGAAATAATTCAAATAACATAATAAGTGATCCATAACCATGATTTATCTATTACTAAGCAAGGCTAAGCATTTGCATTTTATAAAAGCGTAGGGGTTTCCATTTGAGTACAAATAGGGTACTCTAAATCATTCTAAGGTTACAAACATCATGGATAACAATTCTCAAGGAGGATTATGCAACAAATAGGTCATAACTACCTTTTCATCACTTTAAAATAATTTTTCCAAACATAACTATCTAACGTGTGCAACTTTGCAATAGAAAACATTTGCCCAATAAAAACATAGGATCAAAGGGTTCAAAGGAGGAGGGCATATCTTGCCTTGATTGATGTCCTTACTGGAGTCAGCGAAAGGTTAAATCTTCTCACCAACAACGTAATCGTCTTCTAAAAGAATTATCGATATTCGAATGAATACCGAAACATACAAATATTCAAAATGCTCTAAAATGCATGAATTCACTAGTGTGGTTAGAGGCTGTGGGTTTATAATTTGTGGTGAAGGAATTTCTATTTTATCACATTGCATTTGTGAGTTATAAATTTTTAAAGTTCAACACTAGTAATAAATTAATTAGGCTCTATTTAGCTCTAAGTGCATTTTGGGTTTAGGATTGGCAAAGTCTTAGGTTACTGCAGCAGAGATTATTTTCTCCAAAGTTTAACAAAATTTACTTCACAATATTTAAAGCTAGTATGAATTTATTATGAATTTTACAAGTTATATGACATATTATAAGTCTTGCTTATTATACAAATTTTAAATATGTTTCTAGTACTATATGTACTACATTTAAATTTATAAAAACCAAGTCTATTAGATTAACAACCTAACCCATCTGGATTTATATTATTTGGAGTTAGAATGAATTTTGTATAGATTTTATAAATTAGTATATGCTATATGTTAAGTATTCCATATATTAATTTTTAAAGACATTTCTTTTACTGTAGGCATCATGTTTAATCTTACCATAATAAAGTTTACAATTTTTTGAATCCATAGAAATTTGATTCACCTCAAATGGAGTTAAAATGAATTTTATATGCATTTTACAAGTTTCTCTCATTTTCCTGTTGTAAAATTATTGTCTTGAATATTTCCTTTAATATTTCTAAATTCTAAAGGTAAAGGGTCCACTGGTCAGCCTCTGTACTTTTGCAGAAAAGCCCCTGGGTTTCTAGAGATTCAACCCGAAGTCCCCAGCACATGTCTAAATGCATCTCCATTAAGAGTACTCAAGTTTCTAATTAATTGCTAAGAGGTCCTTGGTCCCACATGTCATAGGTACTATATTTACACATTAGTATAGAAGGTTTTGTTTTCTTTACAAATTAAACCTTGGCTGCACAGATGTAATGGGGCCCGCAAGTCAGTGGCTCAGTGAGGGAGAGGCCGAGGGCAGCGGCTGGAGGCGGCGGCCGACGAGCTGGTCGTCGACGCCAGCGGCAAACGGCGAGGTTTCACAGGGTGCGGCCAAAAGAGAAAAGGTGGAGGAGAGGCTGGCGAACCCGTCGGTGGTCGTGGCGCTGGCTGTGGTGGTCGGGATCAACGCCGGCGACGGTGTGAGTGGCGGAGTGCTTCGGCTAGCTAGGTCATCTCGGGTTCTAGCTCGGCTCGGTGCAAAACCATGCATGCATATGTATCTACGGGGTCCATGGATGCTCACTTAAGGTCGCTCTGAGCTCGGCGAAGCTTGGACAGCGGCGGCGATGTGAAGACAGCTCCGGCGGTGGCAGAAACAGGCAGGGCGACGGTGACAGCGAAGAGCGGCCAATCTCCTGCCAAAGTGACACATGCGCAAGGTTAGAGATGCCCTAGGGTTGCTACCCGCGAGAGGAATCGCGCTGGAGCTCACCCGAGGACTAGAAATCAACGGCGATGGCCGGTGGCCGGACTTGGGGAAGACGAAGGGGATCTCTTCAACGGCAACGTCTCGGCTTGAATTCACTTGGGCGTCTTGCACCTGGGATCTAGACGATGACCCCGGCGTAGTGGCTTAGCCAGTGGTCCACCGGGTCGACGGGAACGGCGATGCGGTCCGCGACGGTGCTCTGGAGACCGAGGACGCCGACGAGCTTTGCACGAGGTGCTTGACCTGCGCCAAAACAAGTAGGAAGGTACAGAAGGTTTAGGCATGGATAGGGGATCATGTTCCCATGATTGGTCTGCGGCGAAGCTCACCAGAGAGTAATGGCGACGGTGGTGGATCTTGACGGCGCCGGAGAAGATGGATTCGCTCCCGGAGCTCCCGAGACGAACTCGCTAGGGTTTTGGGTGGAACGCGGTGAGGATGGAAGGCTTTGTCGGTGGGCGAAGCGGCGCTATATATAGCGGAGATCGGGAAGGTTGCGGACGGTGAGACGGTGCTCTGGCGTGCTGACGCGTGTCCACGACGTGGCAGCCGTTCCAGGGCTTGGAGAAGGAGGTGGCAAGCTTGAGTGATTGACAGGTGGGTCCACCAGGGCTGGGCCCCACATGGTAGAGAGAGAAAATGGGTAGGTTTCCTTATGAACTACTGCACAGATGATCTACCAAAGAATTTACAGATTTATTTCCTTCTCCCTTGTTTTTAATTCTCTAACTCAATTTCTGTGCATGATAAATTAAGATGGATTTTACTGGTGATAGAAAAAACTACCTAGATTCCATTTTCCTTGGTTGCACACAAAAATATTCTATATTTTATTCCCAGGAAAATAAAGAAAGTAGGCCTGGCTGAAACTAGATTGAATTTTTAGGAGGTCAAAACTAATAAAATAAATTCTGGAAAAAATATATCAATTCATGATAGATAAGGTAGTATTTTAATAAATTATGTTCCATATACATTTTCATGTGATAAAATACATTTATGAGATATGTGTATTTTTTGCCGATTAGGGTTTAGTATTAACCTATAGGTTGACTGTTTTGACCTAATTATTTGGGGTATCAAATGTGCATATTAATTTATACCAAAATTCCAGTGAGTTATATATATTGAATAGTACCTTCATGAATTTCTTCATGATTTTATATTGCACCAATTATTTTTAACAATTCAATGGGTTCAGCTACCCTTAAGTATTATTATTTTAAATGTATATTTAATTGGTAGAAAAATTATATTTTAGTTTATAACCAACCAAAGATGTTATGTTTGGGCTTTACTTTCTATTTTCTTTCAATTTAGACTTGAAAACATATTTTTATTATTTAACTAAAGTAAAAATTTGAAATTCAAATTTTTGGTATGTTACAGATCTACCCCCCTTAAAATAAATCTCGTCCCCGAGATTTGCTAGTCTTGGTGGAACTAGGGACTTGGTTCTAAATAATCTTCCTTTTTTCTTACAAAAGTCTTTAGTCAGGGTTTTAAACCTTTAGAAATAAAATTTTATAGAATGGCTGGAACTAAACTCCATTTTAATAACCCCAGTAAAATGAGTGGATCAAAAGTTTGTAAAATTTTTAAGTGGATATTTGCAATTGATAGTGAAAAGGAATATATGATCTGTAAATAGATGAACCACAAGATGAGGTGTTATGAAAGCGCGAATCATACCTAGTGCCATATTAGGTGGATTCGTGGTTTGTTCGGAGATCACACAGTTGAGATGATCCTGACTTCAATTCTGAATAGGTCGGGATATACCCTCATATTGGTATCCTTGGCTCTCCGTTGGATCTTGGTTTGCATGTCCTGAAGTTGAGATGATGGTGCTTTTCCTTTGGCAAATGGACAAACACTTGCAAAGTGTCCCCACTTACCACAGTAGAAGCAGTTGACTCGTGCGGTTCGGTCTTGAGTTCTATGATGCGGTGCATCACGTCTAGGTTGTTGAACCGTGTTGGAGTTATGGCTGGATGCAATGTACCGAGGTCTAGAAGAACATGGTGCTGCAATATAGATAACATTGGGCTGCACGACGCTTGGTCTAGAGGAGCTATTGTTTTCTGATTTGCTTGCGATCCGTTTGCGCTTATGGTTTTCAACCAACTCTCTTTGGATTTCCTCTGCACGAAGGGCCTTGTCCACCGGGGATTTCATGTTGGGGATATCGTGGGCATCAAGAGCATGTTTCAGTTCCGGGTTAAGGCGTTCCCGACAAAAGGTTACCCTTTTAGATTCGGTAGGCATTTCTTCGGTGGCATAACGGGAAAGATAATTGAAACGGTGAAGAAAGTTCATAAATGGCATTTCTCTTTGCTTTAAATTGAGAAACTCTTTTCGCTTAGCCTCAATGAGACCAGTAGGGATGTAAGCTGACTGGAATTCCTTCTTAAAGATGTCCCAAGTGATGGGTTCATCGCGAGGAAGGATGGATTTCTGACATTCCCACCAAGCTGCAGCTGCACCCTGAAGATAGTACGCGGCATATTCTGCCTTCTCCATCTCATTACAACGAGCGAGGTTAAGTTTGGCTTCGATGTCACGGAGCCAGTCATCGGCTTCAAGCGGATCGGATGCAAAGGAGAAAGTTGACGGAAGAGTGCATTGCACGTCTGCCAACTTGGATCGACCTTGGTTGTTGTTTTGCATTAGGGCTGCATTCAATGATTCGGAATTAGCGAGCATCCTTTCAAATAAACGGTTTTGCATTGCCAGGACATGTGCTAAGGTAGATTCCTCGTTGTGTTGGTCCCTGTGGGCAGCGGTTTGGTCATCACTGGCTTGATCAACTGTTGGCGGGTTGATTGGGTTCGAGTGGTGTGGATTGGATTTAGTCATCCTGCACACAAGGTACAGAAAGACGCTATATGTTGAGATGATGAATTGGAGAATGATTCAAATACTCGGAATTTAATATAGCTGAGGTGGAGTACTAGAATTAAGTTGCTATAGCCAGATTTTAGCTTTCTCACTACCACATTAATGCGTCTGTTATTTTCAGGGCAGCAGATAAGAAAAGCTTCCTATAATTTATCATAGTCGCTAAAAGTCACTGGAGGTGTGCGGAGGTCCTTGAGTCTTGCATGATTGAAGCTAGCATGAAATGCTACCCCCCTTAAAATAAATAAAATTTTTTTTTCTTTTGAACCTATAGATCATTTTAGGGAAGTTCTCAAAATATATAAATTAGTTTGCAAGCTATATTAATTTCCTTTACTATCTTCATGATATTAAAGGAATACTTGTGAGTTGCTACAATTCACAAATTTTGCTTCCAACCTTAAAGGGGCACAAAATTTGCATATTTAGCCATCTCAACTAGAATTCCAAAATTGTGCAGCTTCGCATATAACATATTGTGCTTTTATTATTTTAGAGAGAATGCATAAGGTAGGTAATGCAGTGCTGAAATTCTCTGCCCATGGTTTTTGTTGGATTTTCATGACGAATGTAGAAGTGCAAAAAATTTTGGTCAAAAGCCTGGGAGATGCATGAGTATGTGGTTAAGTTATCCTAAAGAAACCAAAATTTTATCACCTATAACTTAGGCTAGACAAAAATTGTCAGTCAGACCATTTACAGATTTCAGGTTGTAACCATGCAAGGTTAAATAAATTTTTAGACCATGACACATAGGCTCAAAAATTCTATCAAAATTTTTCCAGTTTACTGGGTACATCTACTGGTTACTGTTAAAAGATGCACATTTTATCACCTATAGTTTGGGCTATACAAAATTTTAAATGTTGTTGTCTACAGATTTCAGCACACAATTATGCACACTAATCGAATTCATGAAGCATGCTGGGTTAGTATACAAGTGACATGTGAAAATTCACAGGTTTATCATCTATGGTTTGTCCTAGGAAAAATTCACAAGCAGATTGAATACAAATTTTAGAACACACACAACAAGCACAAGGTGAATCTTTAAATTAAGTTTTATGTTATCTAAATCTATAATCTTTTAATCACATGAAGTTAGAGTGGTCCAGAGTCTATATGAATCTTGGGTGGTCCATCTAAACAAGCAATCTAGAGTTTTAGCACATCAATTTCCAACCTGCCCCAAAACTACCCGTTCTAGGCCATATCGTCAAGATTTTAAAACGTCGGGAGAGGAGAGCTCAAATACCCATCAAATTCATTTTCGGTTCAGAAATAATATCAGAAAGAGTAAATCCTACCATATCTATTAGGTTTTAAATCTTATTAAACCATTTTCAAAACTTACAAGCTATAGGCCATTTCCAACCCAATATTTTGTAAACTCGTACTAGACAATAGGAGGAATTTACAAATGGATTTCAACACCGTTCAAAACACCTTGGTACTGAATTACAATGAGTAATAAGTGTTTTCAAATATGTTTTTATAGAAGTACCATTTTTCAAAAGGTTTCGGCCCTATAGAACAAGAATGAGAGTTTAAAATCAAAATATAGACATAGGGAAGAGTAATCTTTAAAGATAAATGAGATATAAGATTGTAGTAAGTTTTCACAAATAATTTATAGCTGAGAACAATGTCCTCAAAATAATTTTTAAGAAGCCAATCTAAACGACTGTTTCAAAAGGATTTCCCTACAGTCGGACAACTGCTCTAATACCACCGCTGTCGAGCACCCAAAATTCATATTGTCCGGTGATATTTGTGGTCACCACATGATCTTGGCTGAGTGGGATCCATACACGCATAAATAGCCACTCAAACCTCAATGTGTCCATGACCACAACATAACACCATTCGATATGAATTCCTCGATGCCGAATAATGAGCAAAGGAGATATTGCTGGGACTCAGCGTGCCAGTCAACTTCAGCCTGAGACATGCCCGTCAAACCATTCAAAGATGGCGACCAGATGTGTTACACATCTCAGGAGACTTGACTAAAATAGCTGAGCTCTACAACATCTCAATTGCTCAAAATCCTTACTCATGCTTAGCTAGCCCCAGGAAGATGCTAGCTTCGCGCTTTCATCTAAGCCATGGTATTAACTCAAATACATTTAAGGTGACTTAGACATAAGTAGAGGCAAATATCAGAGTTACGTACATATAGCCATTCGGCTAATTAGTTAAAGTCCTTCGGAAGCATGTCTACCCAAATTCCCACAAGCAATCCGACTAGGGTAAACCCCTTGATAGGACCAATCCTGAGAGAAGCAACGATTCCCGCAACACTCAAATACCTGCAAAGATGGATATTCCAGTCTAACAAGTGTCAGTACATTAAACAAGTTAATGTACTGGCAAGCGCACAGTCAAACCTACATACATGAAGGCTATATTCAAAAAAAAGGCTTATATGTGGTCGGGGTTTTCAGCAGAAAGCTAATTTTAGTTTACAATTCATTTGCAACTCAATTTGAACAAAACATTTCAACAATAAGGTAAAGCATAATATTCATGGCATGATATTAACATAAATAGATAGTAGCGTTTTATCACAATCCAATCCGGAAATAGGGCAATCACATCACATATATATCAATCTCATTATCATTCCAAAACATTTAGATTCAAAGGGATTTAGGAAAAGGTTGCATGCTCCATGACGTAGCACGCATGAGTGCCACTCCAGGGCCTTGTAGAATGTCTCCGTTGCCAGATATCAGTCGAAACGACATCCGTTATGATGGAAATGCATGACAACATGGAATTTGAAGAGAGTTTGTAGCCCGTCCACTGTCGTTCTTTCCCAGCCACACTACCACAAATTACTTCCTAAACCTAACGTGCTCGGTGTAGAAGGGCCCTCAACGGACCAGATTCACTTGTTGTAGTGTTATTTCCATCGAAACTTTAAGGACATTGCCCTAAAACGCATCGCTTATCTAAAGGTTGTGCCAAACAAGGTGAGGAATAAGTTTATTCGCCAAGTTTCTAAACTTTTCACCTGAAAAGGTTGCATGCTCCATGACGTAGCACGCATGAGTGCCACTCCAGGGCCTTGTAGAATGTCTCCGTTGCCAGATATCAGTCGAAACGACATCCGTTATGATGGAAATGCATGACAACATGGAATTTGAAGAGAATTTTTTAGCTCTTCCAATGTTATTGTTTCCCTACGACGCTACCCCAAATTAGTTCCAGAACCTGACGTGCTCTGTGTAGAAGGGCCCTCAATGGACCAGATTCACTTATTATAGGGTTATTTCCATCGAAACTTTAAGGATATTGCCCTAAAACGCAAATCAAATCCAAAAGTTGTGCCAAACAAGGTCAGGAATGTGTTTATTCGCCACGTTTCTAAACTTTTCACCTGAAAAGGTTGCATGCTCCATGACGTAGCACGCATGGGTGCCACTCCAGGGCCTTGCAGAATGTCTCCATTGCCAGATATCGGTCGAAACGACATCCGTTATGATGGAAATGCATGACAACATGGAATTTGAAGAGAGTTTTTTATCCCGTCCAATGTCGTTCTTTCCCTGCCACAGTACCACAAATTACTTCCTAAAGCTGACGTGCTCGGTGTAGAAGGGCTCTTAACGGACCAGATTCACTTGTTGTAGGGTTATTTCCATCGAAACATTAAGGACATTGCCCTAAAACGCATCACTTATCTAAAGGTTGTGCCAAACAAGGTGAGGAATGTGTTTATTCGCCAAGTTTCTAAACTTTTCACCTGAAAAGGTTGCATGCTCCATGACGTAGCACACATAAGTGTCACTCAAGGGCCTTGTAGAATATCTCCGTTGCCAGATATCAGTGGAAACTACATCCGTTATGATGGAAATGCATGACAACATGGAATTTGAAGAGAATTTTTTAGCTCTTCCAAAGTTATTCTTTCCCTGCGACGCTACCACAAATTAGTTCCCGAACCTGACGTGCTCTGTGTAGAAGGGCCCTCAATGGACCAGATTCACTTATTGTAGGGTTATTTCCATCGAAACTTTAAGGACATTGCCCTAAAACGCATCGGTTATTCAAAAGTTGTGCCAAACAAGGTGAGGAATGTGTTTATTCGCCAAGTTTCTAAACTTTTCACCTGAAAAGGTTGCATGCTCCATGACGTAGCACGCATGAGTGCCACTCCAGGGCTTTGCAGAATGTCTCCATTGCCAGATATCAGTCGAAACAACATCCGTTATGATGGAACTGCATGACAACATGGAATTTGAAGAGAGTTTTTTATCCCGTCCAATGTCGTTCTTTCCCTGCCACACTACCACAAATTACTTCCTAAACCTGACGTGCTCGGTGTAGAAGGGCACTCAACGAACCAGATTCACATGTTGTAGGGTTATTTCCATCGAAACTTTAAGGACATTGCCCTAAACCGCATCGCTTATGCAAAAGTTATGCCAAACAAGGTGAGGAATGTGTTTATTCGCCAAGTTTCTAAACTTTTCACCTGAAAAGGTTGCATGCTCCATGATGTAGCATTCATGAGTGCCACTCAAGGGCCTTGTAGAATATCTCCGTTGCCAGATATCAGTCGAAACGACATCCGTTATGACGGAAATGCATGACAACATGGAATTTGAAGAGAGTTTTTTAGCCCGTCCAATGTCGTTCTTTCCCTGCCACACTACCACAAATTACTTCCTAAACCTGACGTGCTCGGTGTAGAAGGGCCTTCATCGGACCAGATTCACTTGTTGTAGGGTTATTTCCATCGAAACTTTAAGGACATTGCGCTAAAACGCTTCGCTTATCCAAAGGTTGTGCCAAACAAGGTGAGGAATGTGTTTATTCGCCAAGTTTCTAAACTTTTCACCTGAAAAGGTTGCATGCTCCATGACGTAGCACACATGAGTGCCACTCCAGGGCTTTGTAGAATGTCTCCATTGCCAGATATCAGTCGAAACAACATCCGTTATGATAGAATTGCATGACAACATGGAATTTGAAGAGAGTTTTTTAGCCCGTCCAATGTCGTTCTTTCCCGGCCACACTACCACAAATTACTTCCTAAACTTGACGTGCTCAGTGTAGAAGGGCACTCAACGAACCAGATTCACATGTTATAGGGTTATTTCCATCGAAACTTTAAGGACATTGCCCTAAAACGCATCGCTTATGCAAAAGTTATGCCAAACAAGGTGAGGAATGTGTTTATTCGCCAAGTTTCTAAACTTTTCACCTGAAAAGGTTTCATGCTCCATGATGTAGCACGCATGAGTGCCACTCAAGGGCCTTGTAGAATATCTCCGTTGCCAGATATCAGTCGAAAGGACATCCGTTATGACGGAAATGCATGACAACATGGAATTTGAAGAGAGTTTTTTAGCCCGTCCAATGTCGTTCTTTCCCTGCCACACTACCACAAATTACTTCCTAAAACTGATGTGCTCGGTGTAGAAGGGCACTCAACAGACCAGATTCACTTGTTTTAGGGTTATTTCCATCGAAACTTTAAGGACATTGCCCTAAAACGCATCGCTTATCTAAAGGTTGTGCCAAACAAGGTGAGGAATGTGTTTATTCGCCAAGTTTCAAAACTTTTCACCTGAAAAGGTTGCATGCTCCATGACGTAGCACGCATGAGTGCCACTCCAGGGCTTTGTAGAATGTCTCCGTTGCCAGATATCAGTTGAAACAACATCCGTTATGATGGAAATGCATGACAACATGGAATTTGAAGAGTGTTTTTTGGCCCATCCAATGTCGTTCTTTCCCTGCCACACTACCACAAATTACTTCCTAAACCTGAGGTGCTCGGTGTAGAACGGCACTCAACGGACCAGATTCACTTGTTGTAGGGTTATTTCCATCGAAACTTCAAGGACATTGCCCTAAAACGCATCGCTTATCTAAAAGTTGTGCCAAACAAGGTGAGGAATGTGTTTATTCGCCAAGTTTCTAAACTTTTCACCTGAAAAGGTTGCATGCTCCATGACGTAGCACGCATGAGTGCCACTCCAGGGCCTTGTAGAATGTCTCCGTTGCCAGATATCAGTCGAAACGACATCCGTTATGATGGAAATGCATGACAACATGGAATTTGAAGAGAATTTTTTAGCTCTTCCAATGTTATTCTTTCCCTACGACGCTACCCCAAATTAGTTCCAGAACCTGACGTGCTCCGTGTAGAAGGGCCCTCAATGGACCAGATTCAGTTATTGTAGGGTTATTTCCATCGAAACTTTAAGGATATTGCCCTAAAACGCAAATCAAATCCAAAAGTTGTGCCAAACAAGGTCAGGAATGTGTTTATTCGCCACGTTTCTAACCTTTTGACCTGAAAAGGTTGCATGCTCCATGACGTAGCACGCATGAGGGCCACTCAAGGGCCTTGTAGAATATCTCCGTTGCCAGATATAAGTGGAAACTACATCCGTTATGATGGAAATGCATCACAACATGGAATTTGAAGAGTGTTTTTTAGCCCGTCCAATGTCGTTGTTTTCCTGCCACACTACCACAAATGACTTGCTGAACCTGACGTGCTCGGTGTAGAAGGGCCCTCAATGGACCAGATTCACTTGTTGTATGGTTACTTCCATCGAAACTTTTAGGACATTGCCCTAAAACGCTTCGCTTATCCAAAGGTTGTGCCAAACAAGGTGAGGAATGTGTTTATTCGCCAAGTTTCTAAACTTTTCACCTGAAAGGTTGCATGCTCCATGACGTAGCACGCATGGGTGCCACTCTAGGGCCTTGCAGAATGTCTCCGTTGCCAGATATCAGTCAAAACGACATCCGTTATGATGGAAATGCATGACAACATGGAATTTGAAAAGAGTTTTTTAGCCCGTCCAATGTCGTTCTTTCCCTGCCACAGTACCACAAATTACTTCCTAAACCTGACGTGCTCGGTGTAGAAGGGCTCTCAACGGACCAGATTCACTTGTTGTAGGGTTATTTCCATCGAAACTTTAAGGACATTGCCCTAAAACGCATCGCTTATCTAAAGGTTGTGCCAACCAAGGTGAGGAATGTGTTTATTCGCCAAGTTTCCAAACTTTTCACCTGAAAAGGTTGCTTGCTCCATGACGTAGCACACATGAGTGTCACTCAAGGGCCTTGTAGAATATCTCCGTTGCGAGATATCAGTGGAAACTACATCCGTTATGATGGAAATGCATGACAACATGGAATTTGAAGAGAGTTTTTTAGCCCATCCAATGTCGTTCTTTCCCTGCAACACTACCACAAATTACTTCCTAAACCAGACGTGCTCGGTGTAGAAGGGCCCTCAACGGACCAGATTCACTTGTTGTAGGGTTATTTCCATCGAAACTTTAAGGACATTGGCCTAAAACGCTTCGCTTATCCAAAGGTTGTGCCAAACAAGGTGAGGAATGTGTTTATTCGCCAAGTTTCTAAACTTTTCACCTGAAAAGGTTGCATGCTCCATGACGTAGCACGCATGAGTGCCACTCCAGGGCTTTGTAGAATGTCTCCGTTGCCAGATATCAGTCGAAACAACATCCGTTATGATGGAAATGCATAACAACATGGAATTTGAAGAGAGTTTTTTAGCCCGTCCAATGTCGTTCTTTCCCGGCCACACTACCACAAATTACTTCCTAAAACTGACGTGCTCGGTGTAGAAGGGCACTCAACAGACCAGATTCACTTGTTGTAGGGTTATTTCCATCGAAACTTTAAGGACATTGCCCTAAAACGCATCGCTTATCTAAAGGTTGTGCCAAACAAGGTGAGGAATGTGTTTATTCGCCAAGTTTCTAAACTTTTCACCTGAAAAGGTTGCATGCTCCATGACGTAGC
>BDMV01000007.1:553004-602278 GCA_008326285.1 Oryza officinalis
GTGTAGAAGGGCCCTCAACGGACCAGATTCACTTGTTGTAGGGTTATTTCCATCGAAACATTAAGGACATTGGCCTAAAGCGCTTCGCTTATCCAAAGGTTGTGCCAAACAAGGTGAGGAATGTGTTTATTCGCCAAGTTTCTAAACTTTTCACCTGAAAAGGTTGCATGCTCCATGATGTAGCACGCATGAGTGCCACTCCAGGGCTTTGTAGAATGTCTCCGTTGCCAGATATCAGTCGAAACAACATCCGTTATGATGGAAATGCATAACAACATGGAATTTGAAGAGAGTTTTTTAGCCCGTCCAATGTCGTTCTTTCCCGGCCACACTACCACAAATTACTTCCTAAAACTGACGTGCTCGGTGTAGAAGGGCACTCAACGGACCAGATTCACTTGTTGTAGGGTTATTTCCATCGAAACTTTAAGGACATTGCCCTAAAATGCATCGCTTATCTAAAGGTTGTGCCAAACAAGGTGAGGATTGTGTTTATTCGCCATGTTTCTAAACTTTTCACCTGAAAAGGTTGCATGCTCCATGACGTAGCACGCATGAGTGCTGCTCCAGGGCCTTGTAGAATGTCTCCGTTACCAGATATCAGTCGAAACGACATCCGTTATGATGGAAATGCATGACAACATAAAATTTGAAGATAATTTTTTAGCTCTTCCAATGTTATTCTTTCCCTGCGATGCTACCACAAATTAGTTCCAGAACCTGACGTGCTCTGTGTAGAAGGGCCCTCAACGGACCAGATTCAATTATTGTTAGGTTATTTCCATCGAAACTTGAAGGACATTGCCCTAAAACTCATCGGTTATCCAAAGGTTGTGCCAAACAAGGTGAGGAATGTGTTTATTCGCCAAGTTTCTAAACTTTTCACCTGAAAAGGTTGCATGCTCCACGACGTAGCAGGCATGGGTGCCACTCCAGGGCCTTGCAGAATGTCTCCGTTGCCAGATATCAGTCGAAACGACATCCGTTATGATGGAAATGCATGACAACATGGAATTTGAAGAGAGTTTTTTATCCCGTCCAATGTCGTTCTTTCCCTGCCACAGTACCACAAATTACTTCCTAAAGCTGACGTGCTCGGTGTAGAAGGGCTCTTAACGGACCAGATTCACTTGTTGTAGGGTTATTTCCACTGAAACTTTAAGGACATTGCCCTAAAACGCATCGCTTATCTAAAGGTTGTGCCAAACAAGGTGAGGAATGTGTTTATTCGCCAAGTTTCTAAACTTTTCACCTGGAAAGGTTGCATGCTCCATGACGTAGCACACATGAGTGTCACTCAAGGGCTTTGTAGAATATCTCCGTTGCCAGATATCAGTTGAAACAACATCCGTTATGATGGAAAAGCATGACAACATGGAATTTGAAGATAATTTTTTAGCCTGTCCAATGTCGTTCTTTCCCTGCGACGCTACCACAAATTACTTCCCGAACCTGAGGTGCTCTGTGTAGAAGGGCCCTCAATGGACCAGATTCACTTATTGTAGGGTTATTTCCATCGAAACATTAAGGACATTGCCCTAAAACGCATCGGTTATCCAAAAGTTGTGCCAAACAAGGTGAGGAATGTGTTTATTCGCCAAGTTTCTAAACTTTTCACCTGAAAAGGTTGCATGCTCCATGACGTAGCACGCATGAGTGCCACTCCAGGGGTTTGTAGAATGTCTCCATTGCCAGATATCAGTCGAAACAACATCCGTTATGATGGAACTGCATGACAACATGGAATTTGAAGAGAGTTTTTTAGCCCGTCCAATGTCGTTCTTTCCCTGCCACACTACCACAAATTACTTCCTAAACCTGACGTGCTCGGTGTAGAAGGGCACTCAACGAACCAGATTCACATGTTGTAGGGTTATTTCCATAAAAACTTTAAGGACATTGTCCTAAACCGCATCGCTTATGCAAAAGTTATGCCAAACAAGGTGAGGAATGTGTTTATTCGCCAAGTTTCTAAACTTTTCACCTGAAAAGGTTGCATGCTCCATGATGTAGCATGCATGAGTGCCACTCCACGGCTTTGTAGAATGTCTCCGTTGCCAGATATCAGTCGAAACAACATCCGTTATGATGGAACTGCATGACAACATGGAATTTGAAGAGAGTTTTTTAGCCCGTCCAATGTCGTTTTTTCCCTGCCACACTACCACAAATTACTTCCTAAACCTGACGTGCTCGGTGTAGAAGGGCCGTCAATGGACCAGATTCACTTGTTGTAGGGTTATTTCCATCGAAACTTTAAGGACATTGCCCTAAAACGCATCGCTTATCTAAAAGTTGTGCCAAACAAGGTGAGGAAGGTGTTTATTCGCCAAGTTTCTAAACTTTTCACCTGAAAAGGTTGCATGCTCCATGACGTAGCACGCATGAGTGCCACTCCAGGGCCTTGTAGAATGTCTCCGTTGCCAGGTATCAGTCGAAACGACATCCGTTATGAGGGAAATGCATGACAACATGGAATTTGAAGAGAGTTTTTTAGCCCGTCCAATGTCGTTCTTTCCCTGCCACACTACCACAAATTACTTCCTAAACCTGACGTGCTCGGTGTAGAAGGGCCCTCAACGGACCAGATTCACTTGTTGTAGGGTTATTTCGATCGAAACTTTAAGGACATTGCCCTAAAACGCATCGCTTATGTAAAAGTTGTGCCTAACAAGGTGAGGAATGTGTTTATTTGTCAAGTTTCTATACTTTTCACCAGAAAAAGTTGCATGCTCCATGACGTAACACGCATGGGTGCCACTCCAGGGCCTTGTAGAATGTCTCCGTTGCCAGATATCAGTCAAAACGACATCCGTTATGATGGAAATGCATGACAACATGGAATTTGAAGAGAGTTTTTTAGCCCGTCCAATGTCGTTCTTTTTCCTGCCACACTACCACAAATTACTTCCTAAACCTGGCGTGCTCGGTGTAGAAGGGCCCTCAACAGACTAGATTCACTTGTTGTAGGGTTATTTCCATCAAAACATTAAGGACATTGCCCTAAAACGCATCGCTTATCTAAAGGTTGTGCCAAACAAGGTGAGGACTGTGTTTATTCGCCAAGTTTCTAAACTTTTCACCCGAATTGGTTGCATGCTCCATGACGTAGCACGCATGATTGCCTGTCCAGGGCCTTGTGGAATGTCTCCGTTGCCAGATATCAGTCGAAACGACATCCGTTATGATGGAAATGCATGACAACATGGAATTTGAAGAGAATTTTTTAGCTCTTCCAATGTTATTCTTTCCTTGCGACGCTACCACAAATTAGTTCCTGAACCTGACGTGCTCTGTGTAGAAGGGCCCTCAACGGACCAGATTCACTTATTGTAGGGTTATTTCCATCAAAACTTTAAGGACATTGCCCTAAAACGCATCTGTCGGTGACATAGGACCGGGGGTATCATGACTAGAGGCTTGAGCGGCCGCTGTTATCCATGTGGCCCGACCCCCCCGGGGGGTCAGGCCCGAGGGTGACGTGGCCACCCCTCCCTCTATCTCCTCGAGGGGTCGCGTCGCTCCCGTTTCGGCCCCGAGGGCTGGGGCTCCCCGACCCCCTGTGATTTTGGCGCCACGTGTGCGGGTTAGGTGAGCACAGCAGGACTCACCTAACCGCATTTATGGTGGATCAGACGAGCACACCACG
Source organism: Oryza officinalis (assembly GCA_008326285.1). NCBI lineage: Eukaryota > Viridiplantae > Streptophyta > Magnoliopsida > Poales > Poaceae > Oryza > Oryza officinalis. Next base: position 556,654 of record BDMV01000007.1, read on the forward strand.
CCGCATTTAATGCGGCGCAACGCACGCCTATCCGGTCCGTGACCGGTCGCGGTGAGTGGCCGGTCACAGACCGGTCAGATCGTGGGTTAGGTGGCGACAGGCGGCCTGCGGCACGCCTCGCCCCGTCCCGTCAGAATGATGAGAGCCTCCTGGCTCTCGTCCCTAGCCGGAGCCGGCGTGCCAACTCCTGGAGTTGGTATGTCAGCCCCGGTCAGATCCATCCCAGATTTCGGCGCAAGCATGGCGAGGAAGTCGCTTGCCATTTAATGAAGGTTGAAACGGGAGTCCACCGGAAGAGCTGACTAGCTGGGCAAGAGGCGTGTACCGTGTCTGTCAGAGGTCAGTTCCGGCAGTAGACTAGCCCTGATTGTAAAAAGAATGTTTTCTTTCTTAGGCAACTCGTGGCCCATGTGGTAGCCCCTTACCATATAAAAGGAGGCCCAGGCCTAGGAAAAGGGGGTGTTACGCTTCTCAAGCGGCCTGAACCTGTCTACATCGCTCGTGTTTACGCGCTCTCTCTCTCTCTCACTCGCTGACATCCCTCAGATTTAGGGGCCAAGAATCGCACCTAGCGCCCTCGGCCGAACCAGCAAAGGGGGACCTGTGCGGTCTCCCGGTGAGGAGTTTCACGCTCCGTCATCTGGCGCGCCAGGTAGGGTAAGGGCGTGTTTTTTCTAGGTCCCCATCCCTTTCGTGTGCGCCAAGCTTCGCCAGGTCAGCCCTATGGCCGAAGAGGCAGTGGCGTACAGCCCTTCTTCGGGCGCTAGCGGTGATGACGGGGAGCAGAACCCGCATCATCGGGCTCGCCCCCCGCTGTCCCCCTCTCGCCGGAGTCTTGGGCGGGGGAAGGCGCTCGAGGAGGTCGGGGGATCCGCAACTTCGCCACTCGTGGGCGATGGAGGAGGACGGCGCGGCGGGGTGCGTCGTCGTCTCGCCTATGGCGATGGCGGCACGCCACAGGGCGCGCTCCAGGCTGCGGGTGCGCTCTTGCGTCACCCGCCCGTCGTCCCAGATCCAGAGACCCCAGCCCGGCGTTGGCTGGATGACGTGGCCAACTTGGTCATGACGGCGCAGCAGCGCCTAGGCGCCGATGGGCAGTCCTCTGGCGCCGGCGCCTCTGGCACTGCTGCCACCGGCCCCACGTCGTCGAGGCGGAGGGCACGATGGACGACGACCGGCTCAGGCCGTCCGTCCGCGGTTCCCTCATCGATGCCTTCGACCCAAGAAGATATGCGTGGGGGGCCAGATGCCCGGCTCGATATCGAGCGCCGCCGTGACGCTCGTCGCGCCGCCCATGCAACGGAAGGCGCCTCCTCTTCTGGAGCGCCGCTCCGTTCCGGTCACGGGGGCCGGCCCCCCGTGTCCCTGGTCGGTGGTGCTGGCTGTCGAGCCTTTGTGGCGAGCCTTCGGAACGTCCGTTGGCCTCCAAGGTTCCAGCCCACCATCACCAAAAAATACGACGGAAGCGTCAACCCCGCCGAGTTTCTCCAGATCTACACGACTAGGATAGAGGCCGCGGGGAGTGACGACAGGGTCATGGCGAATTTCTTCCCCATGGCCCTGAAGGGCCAGGCGCGGGGTTGGCTAATGAATTTGCCACCCACGTCGGTCCACTCTTGGGAGGATTTGAGCCAGCAGTTCACTACGAACTTCCAGGGCACATATCCGTGCCCAGGCGAAGACGCGGACTTGCACGCGGTGCAGCGGAGGGATGATGAGTCCCTCCGCTCGTACATCCAGCGGTTCTGTCAAGTCCGCAACACCATACCATGCATCCCTGCACATGCGGTGATCTACGCATTTAGGGGTGGCGTGCGGCACAACCGCATGCTCGAGAAGATCGCCTCCAAGGAGCCCCAGACCACCGCGCAGCTTTTTGAGCTCGCGGACCGTGTGGCTCGCAAGGAGGAGGCCTGGACCTGGAACTCCTCCGGCTCCGGGGTGGCGGCTCCGGCTACCCCCGAGCTCGCCGCTCGTCCAGGGCGGCGGGACAGGAGGAGAAAGAAGAGGTCGGCCCGTTCCGACGACGAGGGTCACGTCCTCGCCGTCGAGGGCGCTTCGCGGGCCCCCCGAAAGGGGAGGCCTGCGAGCGACAAAAAGAAGGAGGCCGGCGCTCCCGGCAGGGAGCGCCCGACCGGCAAGTGGTGCACCGTGCACAACACCTCCCTCCACGACCTCGCGGATTGCCGCACGGTGAAAAGCTTGGCTGAGCGAACGAGGAAGTGGGAGGAGGAGAGGAGGCAGGAGCGCCGTGAGGGCAAGGCCCCGGCGACTCCCACCGGCAACCGGCGAGGTGAGGCCAAACAGAAGGCCCCCGTCGAGTACACCGGCGATGGCGACGATGATCTGGGCTTTCAGGAGCCCGAGGCCACCGTCGCCACCGTCGATGGGGGAGCGTGCGCTCACACTTCTCGCCGGAGCCTCAAGGCCATGAAGCGAGAGCTTCTGGCCATGGCCCCCACCCACGAGGCGACGCGGCGGGGCGCGTTGGTCGGAGGTCGCCCTAACCTTCGACCAGACCGACCACCCGCTGTGCGTTTCCCGGGGAGGACAGATCGCGATGGTGGTTTCCCCCACCGTCTGCAACGTGAGGTTGGGGCGCGTCCTCGTTGACGGGGGCGCGACCCTCAACATCCTTTCCCCCGCGGCCTTTGATGCTATCAAGGCCCCGGGGATGAAGCTCCAACTGTCCCAGCCGATCATCGGCGTGACGCCAGGGCACACCTGGCCGCTGGGTCACATCGACCTCCCGGTCACCTTTGGTGGTCCCACCAACTTCCGCACCGAGCGGGTGGACTTCGACGTGGCGGACCTCAGTCTGCCCTACAACGCGGTCCTGCGGAGGCCTGCGTTGGTGAAGTTCATGGTGGCTATCCACTATGCCTATCTCCAGATGAAGATGCTGGGCCCCGGTGGCCCCATCACCGTCCATGGCGACCTCAAGGTCGCGCTCGCTTGTATGGAGCAGCGCGCGGACCACCTCGCCGCGGTATCCAAGCCCGTGGGGGGCGACGAGGGGCCTAACGCCGCTACCTCGCCCGCCTCGAGGTAGCGGATGGCCACGGGCGACGAGGTCCCGGTCAAGGAGGTTGCCCTGGGCGACGGCCCGTCCAAGACCACCCGAATCGGTGGTCTCCTGGACGACAAATAGGAAGACGCGCTCGTCTCCTTCCTGCAGGCAAACGCCGATGTCTTCGCCTGGAGACCGGCGGACATGCCCGGGGTCCCCAGGGAGGTGATTCAGCACCGTCTCGCCGTGCGGCCGGGCGCGAGGTCGGTCCGGCAGAAAGTGCGGCGGTAGGCCCCAGAACGCCAAGCTTTCATCTGTGAGGAGGTGGCGCGGCTTCTGGAGGCCGGATTCATCCGTGAGGTCATCCATCCGGAGTGGCTCGCGAACCCGGTCGTCGTCCCCAAGACGAACGGCAAGCTACGGATGTGCATCGACTACACCGACCTCAACAAGGCATGTCCTAAGGACCCTTACCCCCTGCCACGCATAGATCAGATCGTCGACTCCACTGCGGGGTGCGACCTTTTGTGTTTTCTAGATGCATACTCTGGTTATCATCAGATTCGCATGGCTAGGGAGGATGAGGAGAAAACTGCGTTCATTACCCCTGTAGGAACTTATTGTTATACAACCATGCCCTTCGGGTTAAAGAATGCAGGTCCTACTTTTCAGCGCACTACTCGTATTTCTTTGGGTAGTCAGATAGGGCGCAAAGTTGAGGCTTACGTCGATGACTTGGTTGTGAAAACGCGCAACCAAGAGACCTTGCTTTCGGATTTAGTGGAGACCTTCGAAAGTCTCCGCTCCGCCCGCATAAAGCTGAACCCCGGTAAGTGCGTGTTCGGCGTTCCCGCGGGCAAGCTTCTCGGGTTCTTGATCTCTGCCCGAGGCATTGAGGCCAACCCTGAGAAGATACGAGCTATAGAGCGGTTGCGCCCCCCCAGCAATCTTAAGGATGTGCAATGCGTCACCGGATGCATGGCTGCCTTAAGCCGATTCATATCGAGGCTGGGAGAGAGGGCACTACCCCTATTCAAGCTCCTCAAACGCTCCGGGCCATTTACCTGGACGGAGGAGGCTGAGCGAGCCCTTACTCAGTTAAAGGCGTACCTCAGCTCTCCCCCGATCCTGGTTGCCCCGGAGCCAGATGAGCCGATGCTGCTCTACTTGGCGGTAACCCCGCAGGTAGTCAGCGCGGCGTTGGTCGTGGAGCGCGACGAGGACAGTCCTCGGTCCGCACGCCCCCACCCTGTGTCGGCCCGACCCGGGAGAGAGCAGGAAGGAGAGGCCCCCGAGCCGGACGGTGGCCTTAGGCCCCTGACGACCGGATGTGGCCCTCTGCCTGCTTGTCCGACGGCGCCGGACGCCCCCGACCCCCAGGACAGTCCCGGGGCCGCTGAGGGAAGGCCGACCTCGAGATCGACGGCACAGAAGCCGGGCGGGCCCCATATGGCCCCTCGGGCGACGCGCGCCCCGGGAACGATGCCCTCAACGAAGAGGACAGGCCCCGCTGTAAGGTGCAGCGGCCCGTCTACTTCGTTAGCGAGGCGCTCCGGGATGCCAAGACCCAATACCCTCAGGCCCAGAAGATGCTTTGCGCAATTCTGATGGCCTCGAGGAAGTTACGCCATTATTTCCAGGCGCATCGGGTCACGGTGGTTACGTCTTACCCCCTCGGCCAGATTTTGCGCAACCGAGAGGGTACAGAACTGGTGGTGAAATGGGCAATCGAACTCTCTGAATTCGACTTGCACTTTGAGCCACGCCACGTGATCAAGAGCCAGGCCCTCGCCGACTTCGTGGCGGAGTGGACCCCAGCCCCCGAGCCCGTCTCCGCCCCCGAGGCCAACGCGGGCCCCTCGCAGCTGCCTCACACCGCCTACTGGGTGATGCAGTTCGACGGCTCCCTGTCCCTTCAGGGCGCCGGCGCGGGGGTCACTTTGACCTCGCCAAGCAGAGACGTCCTCAGATATCTGGTTCGCCTAGATTTCCGGGCGACCAACAATATTGCAGAGTATGAGGGACTCCTTGCGGGACTTAGAGTGGCGGCTGGAATGGGGATCCGCCGCCTCTTGGTTCTAGGCGACTCCCAGTTGGTCGTTAACCAGGTCTGCAAGGAGTACCGGTGCTCCGACCCGCAAATGGATGCCTACGTCCGCGAGGTGCGGCGTATGGAGCGCCATTTCAATGGGATAGAGCTTCGGCACGTGCCCAGAAGGGATAACGCGGTCACCGACGAGCTCTCAAGGCTCGCTTCTTCGCGAGCCCAGACCTCACCGGGCGCCTTTGAAGAAAGGCTTTCCCAGCCGTCGGCGCGGCCCGATCCCCCCGGGGAGACGGACGCGCCTGACTGGCCCCCGAGGCCCGTCGGAGTCCAGGCCTCGGGACCCGAGGGGAGCGATCCCGGCTCCCCTAGATTGATTGCTTGGATGGCTGAGATCCAGGCGTACCTCATAGATAAGACTCTACCCGATGACCGCGAAGGGAGTGAACGCGTCCATCGCATCTCCAAGCACTACGTGCTGGTGGAAGGGACCCTCTACCGGCGCGGGGCTAACGGAGTCCTCCTGAAGTGCATCCCTCGGGAACAAGGCGTCGAGCTTCTCGCCGATGTCCATGAAGGCGAGTGCGGAGCCCACTCTGCCTCGCGCACCTTGGTTGGCAAGGCCTTTCGCCAGGGTTTCTATTGGCCAATGGCGCTCCACGATGCGGTTGATCTGGTCCGGCGGTGCAGGGCGTGCCAGTTTCACGCCAAGCAAACGCACCAGCCGGCCCAGGCCCTGCAGACCAGACCTCTTTCATGGCCGTTTGCTGTCTGGGGGCTGGACATGCTGGGTCCCTTCAGGAGGGCCCTGGGCGGGTTCGAGTATTTGTATGTCGCGGTCGACAAGTTCACTAAGTGGCCCGAGGCTTATCCGGTCATCAAGATCGATAAGCACTCGGTGCTTAAGTTCATCAGGGGCATCATCGCTCGGTTCGGGGTGCCCAACCGTATTTTTACGGATAACGGCACCCAGTTCACTAGTGAGCTCTTCGGCGACTACTGCGAAGACATGGGCATCAAGCTCTGCTTCGCCTCACCCGCCCACCCCAGAAGCAACGGCTAGGTGGAGCGCGCCAATGCGGAAATCCTCAAGGGCTTCAAAACCAAGACCTTCAACATCCTCAAGAAGCACAGCGATTCGTGGATCGAGGAGCTGCCAGCGGTGCCTTGGGCGAACCGGACCATGCCAAGCCGAGCAACCGGGGAAACACCCTTCTTCCTCATCTACGGCGCGGAGGCGGTCCTCCTGTTCGAGCTAACCCTGAGGTCCCCTCGAGCCACCATGTATTGCGAGGCTGATCAAGATCAGCTTCGCCGAGACGACCTCGACTACCTAGAAGAGCGAAGGCGGCGCGCGGCTCTCCGGGCCGCGCGCTACCATCAGCGCCACGTCCGGGCCCGGTCACTCGGCGTCGACGACCTCGTCCTACGCTGCGTCCAAACGCGTGCCGAACTGAGCAAACTCTCACCAATGTGGGAGGGTCCGTATCGAGTGATCGGCGTGCCCCGGCCGGGCTCGGTTCGGTTGGCCACGGGCGACGGCACAGAGCTGCCTAACCCATGGAACATCGAGCATCTTCGCCGTTTCTATCCCTGATGGGGTCGGGTGTCGTGTCTCGGGCTCGGGCCAACCCCGCACCCCCCTCGGGCGTGCAGGGTTGGCCGGGGGCTACCACATGCATATTCCTTATTTAATCTCTTTTCTGCATTTCAATAAAAGCACTTTCGATTTCCTGAGGACTGTGTCTGTGTTGTTGTTTCCTTTTGAAGAATCTTGGCTTGAATTAGTACGCTCGTGCTCGACCCTGCCCTCGGTGGCCCGGGCCGTCTAAAACCACCAAATGGGGCCCAGAACCGAGCCGTGCCCCGGGGCGCTGTGAACTCCGGGGGGGAATCGGCAAAGGCCCACAATCGGGTCCCCCTAACCCTCGGTCACTGCGCTCCCGGCCTGGCCAGTCTTGACACGCGGATCTCCCCAGGCACTAGCTCCGACCCGCGCCGTTTGAGGCTGGGATCTGGGCACCAGCCCTCGTTCAAGCCAAGACGCAGAGGGACCGCGGCACAGACCATCCTCATCTCATACACATAACAAATATAACTGACATAGAAATTTCGACTTTGTTTGCTTGCAGATAAAACCAGTCTATACAAGAGGGGGCTCGAAGGCCTCAGAAGAAGAAGGAAAAATCATTAAGATTGGCGGGGGCCCGGAGGTTCACTCCGACGCGCCCGGGTCGTCGGCCTCGCCGTCGCTATCACGTGCACCGTCGTCCCCGTCCTCCTCGTCGGAGTCGAGGGCGAAAACGAGCCGAGGGGCCGTCCCCTCGAAGCTGTGGACGATGTGGTCGGCGGCATCGCGGACTTGCGCACGTGCGCCGTCCTCGGTCCTGGGAGGGAACTCTTCCAGCGCCGTCCGTGGGGAGAAGTCGGGGTCCCGGGCCTGGTAGCTCGCCAGCACTAGCTCCACCGCTCCCCGGTCGAGGTCCCTTGAGGACGACATAATCGTCTCCTCGAGCTCCTCGGGGAGCCCTTCAAGGGCCCCGGCCATCTCCGAGAGGCGCTGGGCAAGGCCCCCCTGGTTGGCGGCGTACTTCGCGTACCGCCCGCCCCAGACGCCTGCCTGCCACCCGGCGCGGTCGAGGCGGGAGACCGCGTCCCGGAGCATGCCAGGCCCTATCTCACTCGCCAGCCGGAGGGCCTCAACCTCCCCATCGGATGAGTCCAAGGCGCCCTACAGCTCCACGATCGTGTGCNGCTAGATCGCCGTCGCCCGCAGCCACCCCGCCGCTGCGCGCTCTCGCGTCCAGCTCCTTCGCCCGCGCCTCGAGTTCAGCGGCCCGCTGGTTTAGCGCGTCCCTCTCGGCGCGGGCGCTTTCCAGATTGTGTCGCACCTGCTCCTCCCGCACCGCCTCGCGAAGGAACAGGCTGTCCACCAGCCGCTGCGCCGCGGCCTCGGCCTCCTCGAGAGCTCGCCGCTGCTCGGCGAGCGCGTCCTCGCGGAGGCGGAGTGCGGACTCTGTTGGTAGTAGGCCCTAGAGGTAATCATAGAGATGATGATGCTACGATTGTATCCATGATATATTTATGTGTTTATTGAATATCCATTAAAGACAACTTGTATTGATCAACAGTTATGTGAATTGTTTGTGAAACTCTTTTACATGTATGGCTATTCTAAACTTGTCCCTGATCGGATTTCGTGTAGTAACACACATGAATATTAGATCAGCACATTATTAGTTGATGACTACGTTTCACAAGTCATGGACATAGAGATGTCAAACTAATAATGTGGGCGCATGTATGACATGTGAGCTGGACTGACCCGACGTGAGAATTGTCTCTATACACAACATATACGTTATGTCCTTAGACCTGAGATTGTTCTATGTGCTCAAGATGTGAAACGACTTACTTAGGGACTATCAAACGCTACTCCGTAACTGGGTAGTTATAAAGGTGGTCTTCGGGTTTGTCAGGAAACATGCTGTGAGACATAAACAATCAAGATGGAAATTGTCCCTCTCCACGTGAGAGAGATATCACTGGATCACTCTAATGATTGGATCAACAAATGCATGGCCGTGCTTAGGTTAAGTGTTAACCTATGAGTGAACCATATATCGAGAGGCAAGGGAATAACATGTATATGGTATTGTGGTGGTTCGTCTGATTTGATCTTTGCGTACGCATAGGAGTTGACATGTCTTGCTAGAGGCCGCTGTCAACTATTGGTCGAGTAGGAGTATTCGGGCCATGTCTATATGTACGTGAACCCATAGGGTCGCACGCTTAAGGGCCTGGAAGCCTAATTCGGGTTGGACCCGAATTAGACTAGGTTTAGGGTCGCTGATGGGCCTCCAACTTGAGGCACACCAGGACGCCTATATAAGCAAGGGGTGGGCACGAGGCTAGGGCAATTAACTTCCCCTTCCAGCAGCCGTTGCGCCCCCTCACGCTCACGCCTAGCGCTCTTCGCGGACCTAGCAGTCCGGAGGCGCATCGCTTCCTCCCCGTACGTGTGAGATTCCTCGGAGGTGCTGCATCTGGAGCACAAGGACGAGCCGCACAAGGGACGATTCACGAGCGAAGGACGGACGTGTGACGGACGACCACGCAACTACACAGTCGTCTCCGCTGCATCTGCGTGTCTAGCGGTAATCCCGTAACCTGTAACTAGCAGTCGATCTTGGTTTATGAGGTAGAAAATTTTTGATTTGTCGGCTAGCGTAGCAACCTCATAACCTTACAGTGGTATCAGAGCCAAGTTACTGCCTAGTTATAGGATCGGTTTTATGCATATGGTGATATGCACGGTTGTAGGTGAGTCTCTAACCTTGGTTCGTCATCTTGCCGTGTTGGTATTGTAACGATCTACTCGTACCGGTTGGAATTCCGCCATCCGAGTTAAGTGATACATGTAAATCCATTCATGGCGAGTTTGAGATCAATCGGATTGATCAAATCAAACCCTAGGTTAGGTGCCAGGAGCATGTGATGCGCGACGGTGATAGATGGGATCTACTACCGGGCACCGGGCGCATGTGTTGTTCGGTAAAACAACCGTAACTTTTGAACCGTAACTCGGATTGAGAAAATTTCCGCGTAGGGGCGTAGAAAACAAAATTTTGAAGAGAGAGAAAACTGCCAACGGTGGTTTCGCTGATTTCATAATCGCGAAAAACCTCTTGGAAAATAGAGTTTTTGCCCTTGCAATTTTAGACGACGGATTCGGATAACTCTGTTTTGCAGGAATTCATGACTGGTATAGCCCGTATGTGTATATGTGTATGTGATGCATGTATGTAATTAATTCATGGCTTGCATGTCGTGATTGTGACAATATGGCTGGAGCCACATAGATATTGTCCACCTGATGTAATGGCCTGCGTGCCAATTTGTGATGAATCCGTGACTATGTAATTTTATTCACTACCTTGCGTTAGTGATGGATAGTTATGGTGGACTCATCACTGGAGGACGGCGTACATGGATCATGGAGATGGCGATCACCATGATGAACAGATTGATGGAGATGGAGATCCCCTAAGTGACAATGGGCTATACCAAGTCATAAATCTGTGATGATGTCGTTCTTACTATTATGTTCTACTTTCACGTGATCATGTTTTTGTCTACATATGTGGTAATGAAGTAGAACGATCCCTCGGCAATGTTTAAGTGTTTATGCTCCCCCAAGCCTTGCATTGTCATAAGTCTTGTACATTCAGTGGTGGGTCTATGAAATTAGGGTCCCACTGATTTTCCTTGACTAGACAAGTTCGTATTGGATACTTACTGCATAAGGTTTGGTTGCTTAGATGAGGTCATCCTAACGGTTAGGGACCTTGGAGCATGAGTCGTTGGTAACACAAGCATAGAGATGCTATCCAACAACAAGAGTCATATTTGATATGATTAGCAAGGAGTTGCTTACCGATCTACCATGTCTTCTAGCGGTGATGCTAAAGCTCACTAGTCGACTTGTTAGTTGTGGGTCTTGAATCACTAAATTTCAATTGAGGGATATTGATTTTAGTGGGAGTAGATTTTATTCAGAATATGATTTACTCTATCATGGATACTTTGTCTTAGTATTTTGCATTACTTTTATTGTAGATTAATGGCTTCCACTAAGCAACCATTTACTTTGCGTTCAATTCTTGAGAAAGATAAGTTGAATGGAACAAACTATGCGGATTGGATTCGCAATCTGAGAATTGTTCTCAGGGCTGAGAAAAAGGAACATGTTCTAGACACCCCAGTACCTGAAGAGCCTGATGAGAATGCACCTGCTGCTGATAGAACCGCTTACAGGAGAGCATTAGATGAAGTGAGTTGCTTAATGCTTGCTTGTATGGAACCAGAGCTGCAAATGCAGTTTGATAACAACCATCGTGTGCGTGATATGATCGTGGCGCTTAATGAGATGTTCAAAACTCAAGCCAGGACTGAAAGGTTCAATGTGTCCAAGGCTTTTGTTGAATCCAAGCTAGCAGAGGGTGCACCTGTTGGACCACACGTGATCAAAATGGTTGGCCACACTCAGAGGTTGGAGAAGCTTGGCTTTCCACTTGACCAAGCGTTGGCAACTGATTTCATCCTTGCATCGCTTCCACCCAGCTATGGAAACTTCATGTCGAACTACCATTTGCATGGGGCGGAGAGGGGCTTGAATGAATTGTGTGGCATGTTGAAAACAGCAGAGGCTGACATCAAGAAAGGCGCTGGCAGCAGCCATGTGATGGCAGTACAAAACCGGTCTAAGTTTAAGAGAAAGGGCAATTCTTGGAAGAAGAATAAGGGCAAGGCTAAAGATGAGATCTCTAAGCCAAAACCACCTGCGCCCAAGACTGGTGTACCTGCTAATACAGTGTGCTTTCATTGTGGTGAGAAAGATCACTACAAGAGGAGCTGCAAGTTGTATCTTGAATCCTTGAAGAAGGATGGCGGTAGTAAAGGTACTCCCGTTTATCATACACTTGTTGTTCATATTACAGACATTTTCCTCGCTGGCTCTTATATCAATTCTTGGGTATTTGATACCGGATCGGTTGCTCATATCTGCAATACGATGCAGGGAATGATAAGAAGTAGAAGCGTTGGAAAAGGCGAAGTTGATTTCCACGTGGGCAATAATGCAAAAGTTGTTGCGTTCAACGTCGGGACGATGCAACTTCACCTACCATCAGGATTTATTTTGGAATTGAATAATTGTTATTTTGTTCCTAGTTTAAGTCGAAACATTGTGTCACCTTCATGCTTGATGAAGGATGGTTATTCATTTGCGAGTAAAGACAATGGTTGTGTGATCTCTAAGAATGATATGTTTGTGGCTTTTGCATCCATTGTGAATGGATTATTTATTTTAGATCTTGATGATGCGCCTGTCTGTAATGTTAGTGCTAAACGGCCTCGGCTTAATAAGTTAAGTCCCACATATATGTGGCATTGTCGTTTGGGTCATATAAGCGAGAATCGCATGAAGAGGCTCCATTCTGATGGGCTTCTAAGTTCGTTTGATTTTGAATCATACGAGACATGCGAGGCATGCCTTCTAGGCAAAATGACCAAGACGCCTTTCATAGGTTTTCCTGAAAGGGCGGCTGACTTGTTGGAACTTGTATATACGGATGTATGTGGACCAATGAGCACGACAACTAGAGGCGGATTTCAATACTTCGTAACTTTCACTGATGATTTTAGTAGATATGGCTATGTCTACTTAATGAAACATAAGTCTGAAACATTTGAAAAGTTCAAAGAATTTCAGAATGAAGTAGAGAATCAACGAGGCAAGAAAATTAAGGCCTTGCGTTCTGATTGTGGAGGCGAATATTTGAGCCACGAGTTTAGCAATCATCTAAAGAGTTGCGGAATAGTTCCACAGCTTACGCCGCCAGGAACGCCTCAGAGAAACGGCGTGTCCGAGCGACGTAATCGGACTTTGTTGGACATGGTTCGATCTATGATGAGTCAATGTGACCTACCTTTATCGTTTTGGGGATACGCTCTAGAGACAGCCGCTTTCACTTTAAATAGGGTACCGTCTAAGTCCGTAGTTAAGACACCATATGAGATGTGGACTGGGAAGATTCCTAGTTTGTCTTTTCTAAAGATTTGGGGTTGTGAAGTTTATGTCAAACGGCTTATATCAGATAAGCTAACACCCAAATCGGACAAATATTTTTTCGTGGGATATCCAAAGGAGACTTTAGGATATTATTTCTACAACCGCTCAGAGGGCAAAGTGTTTGTTGCTCGAAACGGTGTTTTCTTAGAGAAAGAGTTTCTCAAAAGAGAGAAGAGTGGACAAAAGGTGTATCTTGAAGAAGTTCAGGATGAGCCAATAGGGAATGACTCTACGAGTGACGCTAATGTAGCTGAACAAGTTGAGGTACCCGTGGCAATTGAGACACCGCCACAGCCACGAAGATCAGCTAGACTCCGTGCATTACGTGGGGACTTGTTATTGTTAGACGATGACGAACCTGCGACATACGCGGAAGCTATGATGGACCCAGATTCCGAGAAGTGGCAAAGTGCCATGAGATCCGAAATAGATTCCATGAGTGACAATCAAGTTCGGAACTTGGTTGATTTGCCTGAAGGGGTTAGACCCATAGAGTGCAAATGGATCTTTAAAAAGAAAAAGGATATGGACGGAAATGTTCACGTCTATAAAGCTCGACTTGTCGCAAAAGGTTTTCGACAAGTTCAAGGGATTGACTACGACGAGACTTTCTCGCCGGTAGCGATGCTTAAATCTATCCGGATTATTCTAGCAATAGCTGCTTATTTCGATTATGAGATTTGGCAGATGGATGTTAAAACAGCCTTTCTAAATGGGAATTTAGAAGAGGACGTGTATATAATACAGCCCGAAGGTTTTGTTGATCCTAATAATGCTGGAAAAATATGCAAGCTTAAGAAATCCATTTATGGATTAAAGCAAGCATCTCGGAGTTGGAACATTCGTTTTGACCAAGTAGTCAAAGGGTTTGGTTTTCATCAGAACAAAGAAGAACCTTGTGTTTACAAGAAGGAAAGTGGGAGCGCTGTAATATTTCTAATCTTATATGTGGATGACATATTATTGATTGGGAATGACATTCCGATGTTGCAATCTGTAAAGACTTCATTGAATAATAGGTTTTCAATGAAGGATTTAGGAGAAGCAACATACATTCTGGGCATAAAGATCTATAGAGATAGATCGAAGAGGCTTATAGGATTAAGCCAAGATACGTACATTGACAAGGTACTGAAACGGTTCAGCATGGAGCAATCCAAGAAAGGATTCCTACCTATGTCACATGGGATGCGCTTTAGTGATAAACAGTGTCCTCAGAATGATGAGGAACGAGAGCGCATGAGTAAGGTTCCATATGCTTCGGCCGTTGGTTCCATAATGTACTCCATGATATGTACTCGCCCAGATGTCTCATATGCTCTAAGTGTTGCGAGCAGATATCAAGCTAATCCAGGTGAGAGTCACTGGACGCTTGTTAAAAACATCCTTAAGTACTTAAGAAGGACTAAAGATGTGTTCCTAATCTATGGAGGTGAGGAGGAGCTCGTTGTAAATGGTTACACCGATGCTAGCTTCCAAACCGACACGGATGATTCACAATCTCAATCAGGTTTTGTGTTCACAATAAATGGTGGTGCCGTCAGTTGGAAAAGTTCCAAGCAGGAGACAGTCACTGATTCTACAGCAGAAGCCGAGTACATTGCAGCTTCAGAAGCTGCAAAGGAAGGTGTTTGGATGAGGAGGTTCCTCATTGAGCTTGGTGTGTTTCCTAATGCGTCTAGCCCATTGAACATGCATTGTGATAACAATGGGGCGATAGCGCAGGCTAAGGAGCCAAGGAATCACCAGAAGAACAAACATGTACTTCGGAAATTTCACCTCATTCGAGAGTTCATTAGAAGAGATGAAATCAAGATGTGCAAAATACATACGGATTTGAATGTTGCAGATCCTTTGACAAAGGCTCTTCCACAGCCTAAGCATGAGGCGCACATGAGAGCTATGGGTATTAGATATCTTCGAGATTAACTCTAGTGCAAGTGGGAGACTGTTGGTAGTATGCCCTAGAGGTAATCATAGAGATGATGATGCTACGATTGTATCCATGATATATTTATGTGTTTATTGAATATCCATTAAAGACAACTTGTATTGATCAACAGTTATGTGAATTGTTTGTGAAACTCTTTTACATGTATGGCTATTCTAAACTTGTCCCTGATCGGAGTTCGTGTAGTAACACACATGAATATTAGATCAGCACATTATTAGTTGATGACTACGTTTCACAAGTCATGGACATAGAGATGTCAAACTAATAATGTGGGCGCATGTATGACATGTGAGCTGGACTGACCCGACGTGAGAATTGTCTCTATACACAACATATACGTTATGTCCTTAGACCTGAGATTGTTCTATGTGCTCAAGATGTGAAACGACTTACTTAGGGACTATCAAACGCTACTCCGTAACTGGGTAGTTATAAAGGTGGTCTTCGGGTTTGTCAGGAAACATGCTGTGAGACATAAACAATCAAGATGGAAATTGTCCCTCTCCACGTGAGAGAGATATCACTGGATCACTCTAATGATTGGATCAACAAATGCATGGCCGTGCTTAGGTTAAGTGTTAACCTATGAGTGAACCATATATCGAGAGGCAAGGGAATAACATGTATATGGTATTGTGGTGGTTCGTCTGATTTGATCTTTGCGTACGCATAGGAGTTGACATGTCTTGCTAGAGGCCGCTGTCAACTATTGGTCGAGTAGGAGTATTCGGGCCATGTCTATATGTACGTGAACCCATAGGGTCGCACGCTTAAGGGCCTGGAAGCCTAATTCGGGTTGGACCCGAATTAGACTAGGTTTAGGGTCGCTGATGGGCCTCCAACTTGAGGCACACCAGGACGCCTATATAAGCAAGGGGTGGGCGCGAGACTAGGGCAATTAACTTCCCCTGCCAGCAGCCATTGCGCCCCCTCACGCTCACGCCTAGCGCTCTTCGCGGACCTAGCAGTCCGGAGGCGAATCTCTTCCTCCCCATACGTGTGAGATTCCTCGGAGGTGCTGCATCTGAAGCACAAGGACGAGCCGCACAAGGGACGATTCGTGAGCGAAGGATGGACGTGTGACGGACGACCATGCAACTGCAGAGTCGTCTTCGCTGCATTTGCGCGTCTAGTGGTAATCCCGTAACCTGTAACTAGCAGTCAATCTTGGTTTATGAGGTAGGAAATTTTTGATTTGTCGACTAGCGTAGCAACCTCATAACCTTACAGACTCCTCTTCGGCGGAGGCAGCCCGCGCCATCATGGCCTCGGGGGGCCATCATGGCCTCGGGGGTTTATGGGGTAGATTGATCCCCTCTGCGACTGCCGCCCGCGCCATCATGGCCTCGGGGGGCCTGCTCCCCCGACGCCCCGACCACCTGCATGATGGCCAGAATGTTGGCGCGTTTTGGGTCGCAGCAGAGGGGGAGGATCCCTTGAGGGATGAGGGATGCCTCCACGGAGCTAAGATTTAGCACCCGTTGGACCACCATCTTGAAATCCTCGGGGTCCCAGTCCCATTTGCGCCCCTGGTGGGTCCTCAGGAGGTCCTCGGGCCCGGTGTACTCCCAAGCGCCGCGGGCGCGCCGCTGGAGCGGCGCGATCAGGCAACGTAGGTAGTCGCCAAACATCATGGCCCCCGTGAGCCCCTGGGTACGCAGACCCGCCAGGCGGTCCAGGATGGCGTCATAGCCGTCCCCTAGATCTACCGTCGCCCGCCAGCTGGACGCCTGCGCCGGGGGCTGGCTCGATAGTCGGAGGCACCCTTCGCCGGCGAGGGGGGTGTAGAACCAATCGCTCTTCCAGTCGTCCCACTTCTTGCGAAGGACGCAGGGGATATAGCGGTTCAGCGCCTGCCCCCGTGGCTGAAAGTAGCAGCCACCGACCACCGTCGGCGGTGATACCGGCTGCACGGTGAAGAACCACCGAAACAGCCGAAGAGATGGGCGCACCCCGATAAACATCTCGCACAGGTGCGCGAAGATGGCCAACATCATTATTGCGTTGGGGGTGAGGTACGCCATCTGGAGGTCGTAGAACTCCAGGACATCCGTAAAAAACGCAGAGAATGGTGGGATTAGCCCCGCCATAGCGAAGGAGAGGAAGAAGACGAACCGCCCCGGGTAGCGTGGCGCCGGGCGCGCCTCGCCCAGCGCAACCACCTCCCGGCCGGTGGCAGATTCCGGCATGAACCCGCGCGGCAGCTCGGCCTGCCTCTCGCTCGTGATGCGGGAAGGCGGCAGCACGCTGCCGTCGAGCGGTGCGGAGCTCCGCGCCATGGTGCCGGCGGAGGGGGAGCTTGAGGTCGAGTGCGTGCGGCAAGAGCGGGGCGCGAGAAGCGAAGAGTCAGGGCAAGGATGGCAGTCGCAAGGAAAGAGTGGCGAGAGGAAGGAAATGAATCCCTTCCTCGGCGTCTTTATACCCTTGCCAACGCCACGCCCGGTTCCTCGTTTCCCGCGCCCACTATCTTGCCCCCTCGTCTCTCGCGCCCACGCCTCCACTAACCCCACTCGCCCGTTTACGGCGCACACGGCAGACGTGCGGCCGTGGCGGTTGAGATGGGGCAGATCGTGCGCGCATTAATTGCGCTCGGTTACCGTGAAAAGTGCCATCATCATATCCCCAGGCGAAACAAACCGACTCGTCCCGATTCGCGCGCTGTCTCGAGTAATGTAGCGGTCACAAAGAGACCGCTCATTATTATCGGTCGGTTTTCCCTTGCCGATGCGCGCGATTCGCGACCGTTGAGTTTCTGCCCGCTTGTAGGGACTGGTCCCACCTGTCACCGGGCCTAAGGAGTGGCGTCATGCCCGAGCGCTCCCCCCGAGAGGGGCGGTCGCCCTGGCGTAACGCCGGGGGCTACTGTCGGTGACATGGGACCGGGGGTATCATGACTAGAGGCTTGAGCGGCCGTGGTCATCCACGTGGCCGGACCCCCCCGGGGGGTCGGGCCCAAGGGTGACGTGGCCACCCCTCCCTCTGTCTCCCCGAGGGGTCGGGCGCCCCGACCCCCTGTGATTTTGGCGCCACGCGTGCGGGTTAGGTGAGCACAGCAGGACTCACCTAACCGCATTTATGGCAGATCAGACGAGCACACCACGCCGCATTTAATGCGGCGCAGCGCACGCCTATCCGGTCCGTGACCGGTCGCGGTGAGTGGCCGGTCACAGACCGGTCAGATCACGAGTTAGGTGGCGACAGGCGGCCTGCGGCACGCCTCGCCCCGTCCCGTCAGAATGATGAGAGCCTCCTGGCTCTCGTCCCTAGCCGGAGCCGGCGTGCTAACTCCTGGAGTTGGTATGTCAACCCCGGTCAGATCCATCCCAGATTTTGGCGCAAGGATGGCGAGGAAGTCGCTTGCCATTTAATGAAGGTTGAAACGGGCGTCCACCGGAAGAGCTGAGTAGTTGGGCAAGAGGCGTGTACCGTGTCTGTCAGAGGTCACTTCCGGCAGTAGACTAGCCCTGATTGTAAAAAGAATGTTTTCTTTCTTAGGGAACTCGTGGCCCATGTGGTAGCCCCTTACCATAAAAAAGGAGGCCCAGGCCTAGGAAAAGGGGGATTGGACTCGAGCCAACGCGCTCTAGAGGCTGAACTCTCTTTGTACTCTCGAACACTTCCAGATCCACCAGAACACAGGAGTACGGTGTTACGCTTCTCAAGCGGCCCGAACCTGTCTACATCGCCCGTGTTTACGCGCTCTCTCTCTCTCACCCGCTGACATCCCTCAGATTTAGGGGCCAAGAATCGCACTTAGCGCCCCCGGCCGAACCGGCAAAGGGGGACCTGCGCGGTCTCCCGGTGAGGAGTTTCACGCCCCGTCAGCATCGCTTATGCAAAAGTTATGGCAAACAAGGTGAGGAATGTGTTTCTTCACCAAGTTTCTAAACTTTTCACCTGAAAAGGTTGCATGCTCCGTGACGTAGCACGCATGAGTGCCACTTAAGGGCCTTGTAGAATGTCTCCGTTGCCAGATATCAGTCGAAACGACATCCGTTATGATGGAAATGCATGACAACATGGAATTTTAAGAGAGTTTTTTAGCCCGTCCAATGTCGTTCGTTCCCTGCCACACTACCACAAATTAGTTTCTAAACGTGATGTGCTCAGTGTAAAAGGGCCCTCAACGGACCAGATTCACTTGTTGTAGGGTTATTTCCATCGGAACATTAAGGACATTGCCCTAAAACGGATCGCTTATCTAAAGGTTGTGCCAAACAAGGTGAGGAATGTGTTTATTCGCCAAGTTTCTAAACTTTTCACCTGAAAAGGTTGCATGCTCCATGACGTAGCACGCATGAGTGCCGCTCCAGGGCCTTGTAGAATGTCTCCGTTACCAGATATCAGTCGAAACGACATCCGTTATGATGGAAATGCATGACAACATGGAATTTGATGAGAATTTTTTAGCTCTTCCAATGTTATTCTTTCACTGCGACGCTACCACAAATTACTTCCTAAACCTGACATGCTCTGTGTAGAAGGGCCCTCAACAGACCAGATTCACTTGTTGTAGGGTTATTTCCATCGAAACTGTAAGGACATTGCCCTAAGACGCATCGCTTATCTAAAAGTTGTGCCAAACAAGGTGAGGAATGTGTTTATTCGCCAAGTTTCTAAACTTTTCACCTGAAAAGGTTGCATGCTCCATGACGTAGCACGCATGAGTGCCACTCAAGGGCCTTGTAGAATATCTCCGTTGCCAGATATCGGTCGAAACGACATCCATCATGATGGAAATGCATGACAACATGGAATTTGAAGAGATTTTTTTAGCCTGTCCAATGTCGTTCTTTCGCTGCCACACTACCACAAATTACTTCCTAAACCTGACGGGCTTGGTGTAGAAGGGTCCTCAACGGACCAGATTCACTTGTTGTAGGGTTATTTCCATCGAAACTTTAAGGACATTGCCCTAAAACGATTCGCTTATCTAAAAGTTGAGCCAAACAAGGTGAGGAATGTGTTTATTCGCCAAGTTTCTAAACTTTTCACCTGAAAAGGTTGCATGCTCCATGACGTAGCACGCATGAGTGCCACTCCAGGGCCTTGTAGAATGTCTCCGTTGCCAGATGTCAGTCGGAAGGACATCCGTTATGATGGAAATGCATGGCAACATGGAATTTTAAGAGAGTTTGTTAGCCCGTCCAGTGTCGTTCGTTCCCTGCCACATTACCACAAATTAGTTCCTAAACGTGATGTGCTCAGTGTAGAAGGGCCCTCAACGGACCAGATTCACTTGTTGTAGGGTTATTTCCATCGGAACTTTAAGGACATTGCCCTAAAACGGATCGCTTATCTAAAGGTTGTGCCAAACAAGGTGAGGAATGTGTTTATTCGCCAAGTTTCTAAACTTTTCACCAGAAAAGGTTGCATGCTCCATGACGTAGCACGCATGAGTGCCGCTCCAGGGCCTTGTAGAATGTCTCCGTTACCAGATATCAGTCGAAACGACATCCGTTATGATGGAAATGTATGACAACATGGAATTTGAAGATAATTTTTTAGCTCTTCCAATGTTATTCTTTCCCTACGACGCTACCACAAATTACTTCCTAAACCTGACGTGCTCTGTGTAGAAGGGCCCTCAACAGACCAGATTAATTGTTGTAGGGTTATTTCCATCGAAACTGTATGGACATTGCCCTAAAACGCATCGCTTATCTAAAAGTTGTGCCAAACAAGGTGACGAATGTGTTTATTCGCCAAGTTTCTAAACTTTTCACCTGAGAAGGTTGCATGCTCCATTACGTAGCACACATGAGTGCCACTCAATGGCCTTGTAGAATATCTCCGTTGCCAGATATCAGTCGAAACGACATCCGTTATGATGGAAATGCATGACAACATGGAATTTGAAGGGAGTTTTTTAGCCCGTCCAATGTCGTTCATTCCATGCCACGCTACCACAAATTACTTGCTAAACCTGATGTGCTCGGTGTAGAAGGGCCCTCAACGGACCAAATTCACATGTTGTAGGGTTATTCCCATCAAAACCTTAAGGACATTGCCCAAAAACGCATCGGTTATCTAAAGGTTGTGCCAAACAAGGTGAGGAATGTGTTTATTCGCCAAGTTTCTAAACTTTTCACCTGAAAAGGTTGCATGCTCCATGACGTAGCACACATGAGTGCCACTCCAGGGCCTTGTAGAATGTCTCCGTTGCCAGATATCAGTCGAAACGACATCCGTTATGATGGAAATGCATGACAACATGGAATTTGAAGAGAGTTCTTTTGCCCGTCCAATGTCGTTCTTTCCCTGCCGCACTACCACAAATTACTTCCTAACACTGAAGTGCTCGGTGTAGAAGGGCCCTCAACAGACCAGATTCACTTGTTGTAGGGTTATTTCCATCGAAACTTTAAGGACATTGCCCTAAAACGCATCGCTTATCTAATGGTTGTGCCAAACAAGGTGAGGAATGTGTTTATTCGCCAAATTTCTAAACTTTTCACCTGAAAAGGTTGCATGCTCCATGACGTAGCACGCATGAGTGCCACTCAAGGGCCTTGTAGAAAATCTCCGTTGCCAGATATCAGTGGAATTTGAAGAGATCTTTTTAGCCCATCCAATGTCATTCTTTCCCTGCCACACTACCACAAATTACTTCCTAAACCTGACGTGCTTGGTGTAGAAGGGCCCTCAATGGACCAGATTCACTTGTTGTAGGGTTATTTCCATCGAAACTTTAAGGACATTGCCCTAAAACGCATGGGTTATCCAAAAGTTGTGCCAAACAAGGTGAGGAATGTGTTTATTCGGCAAGTTTCTAAACTTTTCACCCGAAAAGGCTGCATGCTCCATGACGTAGCACACATGAGTGCCACTCAAGGACCTTGTAGAATATCTCCGTTGCCAGATATCAGTCGAAACGACATCCGTTATGATGGAAATGCATGACAACATGGAATTTGAAGGGAGTTTTTTAGCCCGTCCAATGTCGTTCTTTCCCTGCCACACTACCACAAATTACTTCCTAAACCTGACGTGCTCGGTGTAGAAGGGCCCTCAACGGACCAGATTCACTTGTTGTAGGGTTATTTCCATCGAAACTTTAAGGACATTGCCCTAAAACGTATCGCTTATCTAAAAGTTGTGCCAAACAAGGTGAGGAATGTGTTTATTCGCCAAGTTTCTAAACTTTTCACCTGAAAAGGTTGCATGCTCCATGACGTAGGACGCATGAGTGCCACTCCATGGCTTTGTAGAATGTCTCCGTTGCCAGATATCAGTCGAAACAACATCCGTTATGATGGAAATGGTCGACAACATGGAATTTGAAGAGAGTTTTTTAGCCCGTCCAATGTCGTTCTTTCCCTGCCACACTACCACAAATTACTTCCTAAACCTGACGTGCTTGGTGTAGAAGGGCCCTCAACGGACCAGATTCACTTGTTGTAGGGTTATTTCCATCGAAACTTTAAGGACATTGCCATAAAACGCATGGGTTATCCAAAAGTTGTGCCAAACAAGGTGAGGAACGTGTTTATTCGGCAAGTTTCTAAACTTTTCACCCGAAAAGGCTGCATGCTCCATGACGTAGCACACATGAGTGCCACTCAAGGGCCTTGTAGAATATCTCCGTTGCCAGATATCAGTCGAAACGACATCCGTTATGATGGAAATGCATGACAACATGGAATTTGAAGGGAGTTATTTAGCCCGTCCAATGTCGTTCTTTCCCTGCCACACTACCACAAATTACTTCCTAAACCTGACGTGCTCGGTGTAGAAGGGCCCTCAACAGACCAGATTCACTTGTTGTAGGGTTATTTCCATCGAAACTTTAAGGACATTGCCCTAAACCGCATCGCTTATCTAAAAGTTGTGCCAAACAAGGTGAGGAATGTGTTTATTCGCCAAGTTTCTAAACTTTTCACCTGACAAGGTTGCATGCTCCATGACGTAGCACACATGAGTGCCACTCTATGGCTTTGTAGAATGTCTCCGTTGCCAGATATCAGTCGAAACAACATCCGTTATGATGGAAATGCTCGACAACATGGAATTTGAAGAGAGTTTTTTAGCCCGTCCAATGTCGTTCTTTCCCTGCCACACTACCACAAATTACTTCCTAAACCTGACGTGCTCGGTGTAGAAGGGCCCTCAACGAACCAGATTCACTTGTTGTAGGGTTATTTTCATTGAAACTTTAAGGACATTGCCCTAAAACGCATCGCTTATCTAAAAGTTGTGCCAAACAAGGTGAGGAATGTGTTTATTCGCCAAGTTTCTAAACTTTTCACCTGAAAATGTTGCATGCTCCTTGACATAGCACGCATGAGTGCCACTCCATGGCTTTGTAGAATGTCTCCGTTGCCAGATATCAGTCGAAACAACATCCGTTATTATGGAAATGGTCGACAACATGGAATTTGAAGAGAGTTTTTTAGCCCGTCCAATGTCGTTCTTTCCCTGCCACACTACGACAAATTACTTCATAAACCTGACGTGCTTGGTGTAGAAGGGCCCTCAACGGACCAGATTCACTTGTTGTAGGGTTATTTCCATCGAAATTTAAGGACATTGCCCTAAAACGCATGGGTTATCCAAAAGTTGTGCCAAACAAGGTGAGGAATGTGTTTATTCGGCAAGTTTCTAAACTTTTCACCCGAAAAGGCTGCATGCTCCATGACGTAGCACACATGAGTGCCACTCAAGGGCCTTGTAGAATATCTCCGTTGCCAGATATCAGTCGAAACGACATCCGTTATGATGGAAATGCATGACAACATGGAATTTGAAGGGAGTTTTTTAGCCCGTCCAATGTCGTTCTTTCCCTGCCACACTACCACAAATTACTTCCTAAACCTGACGTGCTCGGTGTAGAAGGGCCCTCAACGGACCAGATTCACTTGTTGTAGGGTTATTTCCATTGAAACTTTAAGGACATTGCCTAAAACGCATCGCTTATCTAAAAGTTGTGCCAAACAAGGTGAGGAATGAGTTTATTCGCCAAGTTTCTAAACTTTTCACCTGAAAAGGTTGCTTGCTCCATGACGTAGCATGCATGAGTGACACTCCATGGCTTTGTAGAATGTCTCTGTTGCCAGATATCAGTCGAAACAACATCCGTTATGATGGAAATGGTCGACTACATGGAATTTGAAGAGAGTTTTTTAGCCCGTCCAATGTCGTTCTTTCCCTGCCACACTACCACAAATTACTTCCTAAACCTGACGTGCTCGGTGTAGAAGGGCCCTCAACGGACCAGATTCAATTGTGGTAGGGTTATTTCCATCGAAACTTTAAGGACATTGCCCTAAAACGCATCGTTATCCAAAAGTTGTGCCAAACAAGGTGAGGAATGTGTTTATTCGGCAAGTTTCTAAACTTTTCACCTGAAAAGGTTGCATGCTCCATGACGTAGCACACATGAATGCCACTCAAGGGCCTTGTAGAATAACTCCGTTGCCAGATATTAGTGGAAACTACATCCGTTATGATGGAAATGCATAACAACATGGAATTTGAAGGGAGTTTTTTGGACCGTCCAATGTCGTTCTTTCCCTGCCACACTACCACAAAATACTTTCTAAACCTGACGTGCTTGGTGTAGAAGGGCCCTCAACAGACCAGATTCACTTGTTGTAGGGTTATTTTCATCGAAACTTTAACGACATTGCCCTAAAACGCATCGCTTATCTAAAGATTGTGCCAAACAAGGTGAGGAATGTGTTTATTCGCCAAGTTTCTAAACTTTTCACCTGAAAAGGTTGCATTCTCCATGACGTAGCACCCATGAGTGCCACTCCAGGGCCTTGTAGAATGTCTCCGTTACTAGATATCAGTCGAAATGACATCCGTTATGATGGAAATGCATGACAACATGGAATTTGAAGACAGTTTTTTAGCCCGTCCAATGTTGTTCGTTCCCTGCCACATTACCACAAATACTTCCTAAACCTGACGTGCTCCGTGTAGAAGGGCCCTCAACAGACCAGATTCACTTGTTGTAGGGTTATTTCCATCGAAACTTTAAGGACATTACCCTAAAACGCAGCGCTTATCTAAAGGTTGTGCCAAACAAGGTGAGGAATGTGTTTATTCGCCAAGTTTCTAAACTTTTCACCTGAAAAGGTTGCATGCTCCATGACGTAGCATGCATGAGTGCCGCTCTAGGGCCTTGTAGAATGTCTCCGTTACCAGATATCAGTCGAAACGACATCCGTTATGATGGAAATGCATGACAACATGGAATTTGAAGAGAATTTTGTAGCTCTTCCAATGTTATTCTTTCCCTGCGATGCTACCACAAATTAGCTCCAGAACCTGACGTGCTCTGTGTAGAAGGGCCCTCAATGGACCAGATTCACTTATTGTAGGGTTATTTCCATCGAAAATTTAAGGACTTGCCCTAAAACTCATCGGTTATCCAAAAGTTGTGCCAAACAAGGTGAGCAATGTGTTTATTCGCCAAGTTTCTAAACAATTCACCTGAAAGGGTTGCATGCTCCATGACGTAGCACACATGAGTGCCACTCAAGGGCCCTGTAGAATATCTCTGTTGCAAGATATCAGTGGAAACTACATCCCTTATGATGGAAATGCATGACAACATGGAATTTGAAGAGAGTTTTTTAGCCCGTCCAATGTTGTTCTTTCCCTGCCACACTACCACAAATTACTTCCTAAACCTGACGTGCTCGGTGTAGAAGGGCCCTCAACGGACCAAATTCACATGTTGTAGGGTTATTTCCATCGAAACTTTAAGGACATTGCCCTAAAACGCATCGCATATCTAAAGGTTGTGCCAAACAAGGTGAGGAATGTGTTTATTCGCCAAGTTTCTAAACTTTTCACCTGAAAATGTTGCATGCTCCATGACGTAGCACGCATGAGTGCCGCTCCAGGGCCTTGTAGATTGTCTCCGTTACCAGATATCAGTCGAAACGACATCCGTTATGATGGAAATGCATGAGAACAAGGAATTTGAAGAGAATTTTTTAGCTCTTCCAATGTTATTCTTTCCATGCGACGCTACCACAAATTAGTTCCAGAACCTGACGTGCTCTATGTAGAAGGGCCCTCAACAGACCAGATTCACTTATTGTAGGGTTATTTCTATCGAAACTTTAAGGACTTTGCCCTAAAACGCATCGGTTATCCAAAAGTTGTGCCAAACAAGGTGAGGAATGTGTTTATTCGCCAAGTTTCTAAACTTTTCACCTGAAAAGGATGCATGCTCCAGGACGTAGCACACATGAGTGCCACTCAAGGGCCTTGTAGAATATCTCCGTAGCCAGATATCGGTGGAAACTACATCCGTTATGATGGAAATGCATAACAACATGGAATTTGAAGAGAGTTTTTTAGCCCGTCCAATGTTGTTCTTTCCCTGCCATACTACCACAAATTACTTGCTGAACCTGACGTGCTCGGTGTAGAAGGGCCCTCAACGGACCAGATTCACTTGTTGTAGGGTTATTTCGATCGAAACTTTAAGGACATTGCCCTAAAACGCATCGCTTATCTAAAAGTTGTGCCAAACAAGGTGAGGAATGTGTTTATTCGCCAAGTTTCTAAACTTTTCACCTAAAAAGGTTGCATGCTCCATGACGTAGGACGCATGAGTGCCAATCCATGGATTTGTAGAATGTCTCCGTTGCCAGATATCAGTCGAAACAACATCCGTTATGATGGAAATGCTCGACAACATGGAATTTTAAGAGAGTTTTTTAGCCCGTCCAATGTCGTTGTTTCCCTGCCACACTACCACAAATTACTTCCTAAACCTGACGTGCTTGGTGTAGAAGGGCCCTCAACGGACCAGATTCACTTGTTGTAGGGTTATTTCCATCGAAACTTTAAGGACATTGCCCTAAAACGCATCGCTTATCTAAAGGTTGTGCCAAACAAGGTGAGGAATGTGTTTATTCGCCAAGTTTATAAACTTTTCACCTGAAAAAGTTGCATGCTCCATGACGTAGCACGCATGAGTTCCAATCCATGGATTTGTAGAATGTCTCCGTTGCCAGATATCAGTCGAAACAACATCCGTTATGATGGAAATGCTCGACAACATGGAATTTGAAGAGGGTTTTTTAGCCCGTCCAATGTCGTTGTTTCCCTGCCACACTACCACAAATTACTTCCTAAACCTGACGTGCTTGGTGTAGAAGGGCCCTCAACGGACCAGATTCACTTGTTGTAGGGTTATTTCCATCGAAACTTTAAGGACATTGCCCTAAAACGCATCGCTTATCTAAAGGTTGTGCCAAACAAGGTGAGGAATGTGTTTATTCGCCAAGTTTCTAAACTTTTCATCTGAAAATGTTGCATGCTCCATGACGTAGCACGCATGAGTGCTGCTCCAGGGCCTTGTAGAATGTCTCCGTTACCAGATATCAGTCGAAACGACATCCGTTATGATGGAAATGCGTGAGAACAAGGAATTTGAAGAGAATTTTTTAGCTCTTCCAATGTTATTCTTTCCTTGCGACGCTAGCACAAATTAGTTCCAGAACCTGACGTGCTCTGTGTAAAAGGGCCCTCAATGGACCAGATTCACTTATTGTAGGGTTATTTCCATCGAAACTTTAAGGACATTGCCCTAAAACGCATCGGTTATCCAAAAGTTGTGCCAAACAAGGTGAGGAATGTGTTTATTCGCCATGTTTCTAAACTTTTCACTTGAAAGGGTTGCATGCTCCAGGACGTAGCACACATGAGTGCCACTCAAGGGCCTTGTAGAATATCTCCGTTGCCAGATATCAGTGGAAACTACATCCGTTATGATGGAAATGCATCACAACATGGAATTTGAAGAGAGTTTTTTAGCCCGTCCAATGTCGTTCATTCCCTGCCACACTACCACAAATTACTTGCTGAACCTGACGTGCTCGGTGTAGAAGGGCCCTCAACGGACTAGATTCACTTGTTGTAGGGTTATTTCTATCGAAACTTTGAGGACATTGCCCTAAAACGCATCGCTTATCTAAAAGATGTGCCAAACAAGGTGAGGAATGTGTTTATTCGCCAAGTTTCTAAACTTTTCACCTGAAAAGGTTGCATGCTCCATGACGTAGCACGCATGAGTGCCACTCCATGGCTTTGTGGTATGTCTCCGTTGCCATATATCAGTCGAAACAACATCCGTTATGATGGAAATGCTCGACAACATGGAATTTGAAGAGAGTTTTTTAGCCCGTCCAATGTCGTTCTTTCCCTGCCACACTACCACAAATTACTTCCTAAACCTGACGTGCTTGGTGTAGAAGGGCCCTCAACGGACCAGATTCAATTGTTGTAGGGTTATTTCCATCGAAACTTTAAGGACATTGCCCCAAAACGCATCGCTTATCTAAAGGTTGTGCCAAACAAGGTGAGGAATGTGTTTATTCGCCAAGTTTCTAACCTTTTCACCTGAAAAGGTTGCATGCTCCAGGACGTAGCACACATGAGTGCCACTCGAGGACCTTGTAGAATATCTCCGTAGCCAGATATCAGTGGAAACTACATCCGTTATGATGGAAATGCATAACAACATGGAATTTGAAGAGAGTTTTTTAGCCCGTCCAATGTCGTTCTTTCCCTGCCACACTACCACAAATTACTTGCTGAACCTGACGTGCTCGGTGTACAAGGGCCCTCAACGGACCAGATTCACTTGTTGTAGGGTTATTTCCATCGAAACTTTAAGGACATTGCCCTAAAACGCATCGCTTATCTAAAAGATGTGCCAAACAAGGTGAGGAATGTGTTTATTCGCCAAGTTTCTAAACTTTTCACCTGAAAAGGTTGCATGCTCCATGACGTAGGACGCATGAGTGCCACTCCATGGCTTTGTAGAATGTCTCCGTTGCCAGATATCAGTCGAAACAACATCCGTTATGATGGAAATGCTCGACAACATGGAATTTGAATAGAGTTTTTTAGCCCGTCCAATGTCGCTCTTTCCCTGCCACACTACCACAAATTACTTCCTAAACCTGACGTGCTTGGTGTAGAAGGGCCCTCAACGGACCAAATTCACTTGTTGTAGGGTTATTTCCATCGAAACTTTAAGGACATTGCCCAAAAACGCATCGCTTATCTAATGGTTGTGCCAAACAAGGTGAGGAATGTGTTTATTCGCCAAGTTTCTAAACTTTTCACCTGAAATGGTTGCATGCTCCATGACGTAGCATGCATGAGTGCCACTCCAAGGCCTTGTAGAATGTCTCCGTTGCCAGATATCAGTCGAAACGACATCCGTTATGATGGAAATGCATGACAACATGGAATTTGAAGAGAGTTTTTTAGCCCGTCCAATGTTGTTCTTTCCCTGCCACACTACCACAAATTACTTCCTAAACCTGACGTGCTCGGTGTAGAAGGGCCCTCAACGGACCAAATTCACATGTTGTAGATTTATTTCCATCGAAACTTTAAGGACATTGCCCTAAAACGCATCGCTTATCTAAAGGTTGTGCCAAACAAGGTGAGGAATATGTTTATTCGCCAAGTTTCTAAACTTTTCACCTGAAAATGTTGCATGCTCCATGACGTAGCACACATGAGTGCCGCTCCAGGGCCTTGTAGAATGTCTCCGTTACCAGATATCTGTCGAAACGACATCTGTTATGATGGAAATGCATGAGAACAATGAATTTGAAGAGAATTTTTTAGCTCTTCCAATGTTATTCTTTCCTTGCGACGCTACCACAAATTAGTTCCAGAACCTGACGTGCTCTGTGTAGAAGGGCCCTCAATGGACCAGATTGACTTATTGTAGGGTTATTTCCATCGAAACTTTAAGGGCATTGCCCTAAAACGCATCGGTTATCCAAAAGTTGTGCCAAACAAGGTGAGGAATGTGTTTATTCGCCAAGTTTCTAAACTTTTCACCTGAAAAGGTTGCATGCTCCAGGACGTAGCACACATGAGTGCCACTCAAGGACCTTGTAGAATATCTCCGTAGCCAGATATCTGTGGAAACTACATCCGTTATGATGGAAATGCATAACAACATGGAATCTGAAGAGAGTTTTTTAGCCCGTCCAATGTCGTTCTTTCCCTGCCACACTACCACAAATTACTTGCTGAACCTGACGTGCTCGGTGTACAAGGGCCCTCAACGGACCAGATTCACTTGTTGTAGGGTTATTTCCATCGAAACTTTAAGGACATTGCCCTAAAACGCATCGCTTATCTAAAAGTTATGCCAAACAAGGTGAGGAATATGTTTATTCGCCAAGTTTCTAAACTTTTCACCTGAAAAGGTTGCATGCTCCATGACGTAGGACGCATGAGTGCCACTCCATGGCTTTGTAGAATGTCTCCGTTGCCAGATATCAGTCGAAACAACATCCGTTATGATGGAAATGCTCGACAACATGGAATTTGAAGAGAGTTTTTTAGCCCGTCCAATGTCGTTCTTTCCCTGCCACACTAGCACAAATTACTTCCTAAACCTGACGTGCTTGGTGTAGAAGGGCCCTCAACGGACCAGATTCACTTGTTGTAGGGTTATTTCCATCGAAACTTTAAGGACATTGCCCCAAAACGCATCGCTTATCTAAAGGTTGTGCCGAACAAGGTGAGGAATGTGTTTATTCGCCAAGTTTCTAAACTTTTCACCTGAAATGGTTGCATGCTCCATGACGTAGCACGCATGAGTGCCACTCCAGGGCCTTGTAGAATGTCTCCGTTGCCAGATATCAGTCGAAACGACATCCGTTATGATGGAAATGCATGACAACATGGAATTTGAAGAGAGTTTTTTAGCCCGTCCAATGTTGTTCTTTCCCTGCCACACTACCACAAATTACTTCCTAAACCTGACGTGCTCGGTGTAGAAGGGTCCTCAACGGACCAAATTCACATGTTGTAGGGTTATTTCCATCGAAACTTTAAGGACATTGCCCTAAAACGCATCGCTTATCTAAAGGTTGTGCCAAACAAGGTGAGGAATATGTTTATTCGCCAAGTTTCTAAACTTTTCACCTGAAAATGTTGCATGCTCCATGACGTAGCACACATGAGTGCCGCTCCAGGGCCTTGTAGAATGTCTCCGTTACCAGATATCTGTCGAAACGACATCTGTTATGATGGAAATGCATGAGAACAAGGAATTTGAAGAGAATTTTTTAGCTCTTCCAATGTTATTCTTTCCTTGCGACACTACCACAAATTAGTTCCAGAACCTGACGTGCTCTGTGTAGAAGGGCCCTCAATGGACCAGATTCACTTATTGTAGGGTTATTTCCATCGAAACTTTAAGGACATTGCCCTAAAACGCATCGGTTATCCAAAAGTTGTGCCAAACAAGGTGAGGAATGTGTTTATTCGCCAAGTTTCTAAACTTTTCACCTGAAAAGGTTGCATGCTCCATGACGTAGCACGCATGACTGCCACTCCATGGCTTTGTAGAATCTCTCCGTTGCCAGATATCAGTCGAAACAACATCCGTTATGCTGGAAATGCTCGACAACATGGAATTTGAAGAGAGTTTTTTAGCCCGTCCAATGTTGTTCTTTCCCTGCCACACTACCACAAATTACTTGCTGAACCTGACGTGCTCGGTGTAGAAGGGCCCTCAGTGGACCAGATTCACTTGTTGTATTGTTATTTCCATCAAAACGCATCGCTTATCTAAAAGTTGTGCCAAACAAGGTGAGGAATGTGTTTATTCGCCAAGTTTCTAAACTTTTCACCTGAAAAGGTTGCATGCTCCATGACGTAGCACGCATGAGTGCCACTCCAAGGCCTTGTAGAATGTCTCCGTTGCCAGATATCAGTCGAAACGACATCCGTTATGATGGAAATGCATGACAACATGGAATTTGAAGAGAGTTTTTCAGCCCGTCCAATGTTGTTCTTTCCCTGCGATGCTACCACAAATTAGTTCCCAAACCTGACGTACTCTGTGTAGAAGGGCCCTCAACGGACCAGATCCACTTATTGTAGG
The DNA here is from genome assembly GCA_008326285.1 of Oryza officinalis. NCBI lineage: Eukaryota > Viridiplantae > Streptophyta > Magnoliopsida > Poales > Poaceae > Oryza > Oryza officinalis. Next base: position 588,189 of record BDMV01000007.1, read on the forward strand.
GTTATTTCCATCGAAACTTTAAGGACATTGCCCTAAAACGCATCGCTTATCTAAAGTTATGCCAAACAAGGTGAGGAATGTGTTTATTCGGCAAGTTTCTAAAGTTTTCACCTAAAAAGGTTGCATGCTCCATGATGTAGCACGCATGAGTGGCGCTCCAGGGCCATGTAGAATATCTCCGTTGCCAGATATCAGTCGAAACGACATCCGTTATGATGGAAATGCATGAGAACAAGGAATTTGAAGAGAATTTTTTAGCTCTTCCAATGTTATTCTTTGCCTGCGACGCTACCACAAATTAGTTCCAGAACCTGACGTGCTATGTGTAGAAGGGCCCTCAACGGACCAAATTCACATGTTGTAGGGTTATTTCCATCGAACCTTTAAGGACATTGCCCTAAAACGCATCGCTTATCTAAAAGTTGTGACAAACAAGGTGAGGAATTTGTTTATTCGCCAAGTTTCTAAACTTTTCACCTGAAAAGGTTGCATGCTCCATGACGTAGCACGCATGAGTGCCACTTCATGGCTTTGTAGAATGTCTCCGTTGCCAGATATCAGTCGAAACAACATCCGTTATGATGGAAATGCTCGACAACATGGAATTTGAAGAGAGTTTTTTAGCCAGTCCAATGTCGTTCTTTCCCTGCCACACTACCACAAATTACTTCCTAAACCTGACGTGCTTGGTCTAGAAGGGCGCTCAACGGAGCAGATTCACTTGTTATAGGGTTATTTCCATCGAAACTTTAAGGACATTGCCCTAAAACGCATCGCTTATCTAAAGGTTGTGCCAAACAAGGTGAGGAATGTGTTTATTCGCCAAGTTTCTAAACTTTTCACCTGACAAGGTTGCATGCTCCATGATGTAGCACGCATGAGTGCCACTCCAGGGCCTTGTAGAATGTCTCCGTTGCCAGATATCAGTCGAAACGACATCCGTTATGATGGAAATGCATGACAACATGGAATTTGAAGAGAGTTTTTTAGCCCGTCCAATGTCGTTCTTTCCCTGCCACACTACCTCAAATTACTTCCTAAACCTGACGTGCTCGGTGTAGAAGGCCCCTCAACAGAGCAGATTCACATGTTGTAGGGTTATTTCCATCGAAACTTTAAGGACATTGCCCTAAAACGCAGCGCTTATCTAAAGGTTGTGCCAAACAAGGTGAGGAATGTGTTTATTCGCCAAGTTTCTAAACTTTTCACCTGAAAAGGTTGCATGCTCCATGACGTAGCACGCATGAGTGCCACTCTAGGGCCTTGTACAATGTCTCCGTTGCCAGATATCTGTCGAAACGACATCCGTTATGATGGAAATGCATGACAACATGGAATTTGAAGAGAATTTTTTAGCTCTTCCAATGTTATTCTTTCCCTGCGACGCTACCACAAATTAGTTCCCGAACCTGACGTGCTCTGTGTAGAAGGGCCCTCAACGGACCAGATTCACTTATTGTAGGGTTATTTCCATCGAAACTTTAAGGACATTGCCCTAAAACGCATCGCTTATGCAAAAGTTATGCCAAACAAGGTGAGGAATGTGTTTATTCGGCAAGTTTCTAAACATTTCACCTGAAAAGGTTGCATGCTCCATGACATAGCACGCATGAGTGCCACTCAAGGGCCATGTAGAATATCTCCGTTGCCAGATATCAGTCGAAACGACATCCGTTATGATGGAAATGCTTGACAACATGGAATTTGAAGAGAGTTTTTTAGCCCGTCCAATGTCGTTCTTTCCCTGCCACACTACCACAAATTACTTCCTAAACCTGACGTGCTCGGTGTAGAAGGGCCCTCAACGGACCAGATTCACTTGTTGTAGGGTTATTTCCACCGAAACTTTAAGGACATTGCCCTAAAACGCATCGCTTATCTAAAGGTTGTGCCAAACAAGGTGAGGAATGTGTCTATTCGCCAAGTTTCTAAACTTTTCACCTGAAAAGGTTGCATGCTCCTTGACGTAGCACACATGAGTGCCACTCCAGGGCCTTGTAGAATGTCTCCATTGCCAGATATCAGTCGGAACGACATCCGTTATGACGGAAATGCATGACAACATGGAATATGAAGAGAGTTTTTTAGCCCGTCCAATGTCGTTCTTTCCCTGCCACACTACCACAAATTACTTCCTAAACCTAACGTGCTTGGTGTTGAAGGGCTCTCAACGGACTAGATTCACTTGTTGTAGGGTTATTTCCATCGAAACTATAAGGACATTGCCCTAAAACGCATCGCTTATCTAAAGGTTGTGCCAAACAAGGTGAGGATTGTGTTTATTCGGCAAGTTTCTAAACTTTGCACCTGAAAAGGTTGCATGCTCCATGACGTAGCACGCATGAGTGCCACTCCAGGGCCTTGCAGAATTTCTCCGTTGCCAGATATCAGTCGAAACGACATCCGTTATGATGGAAATGCATGACAACATGGAATTTGAAGAGAGTTTGTAGCCCGCCCAATGTCGTTCTTTCCCTGCCACACTACCACAAATTACTTCCTAAACCTAACGTGCTTGGTGTAGAAGGGCTCTCAACGGACTAGATTCACTTGTTGTAGGGTTATTTCCATCGAAACTATAAGGACATTGCCCTAAAACACATCGCTTATCTAAAGGTTGTGCCAAACAAGGTGAGGAATGTCTTTATTCGCCAAGTTTCTAAACTTTTCACCTGAAAAGGTTGCATGCTCCATGACGTAGCACGCATGAGTGCCACTCCAGGGCCTTGTAGAATTTCTCCGTTGCCAGATATCAGTCGAAACGACATCCGTTATGATGGAAATGCATGACAACATGGAATTTGAAGAGAGTTTGTAGCCCGTCCAATCTCCTTCTTTCCCTGCCACACTACCACAAATTACTTCATAAACCTGATGTGCTCCATGTAGAAGGGCCCTCAACGGACCAAATTCACTTGTTGTAGGGTTATTTCCATCGAAACATTAAGGACATTGCCTTAAAACGCATTGCTTATCTAAAAGTTGTGCCAAACAAGGTCAAGAATGTGTTTATTCGCCAAGGTTCTAAACTTTTCACCTGAAAAGGTTGCATGCTCCATGACGTAGCACGCATGAGTGCCACTCCAGGGCCTTGTAGAATGTCTCCGTTGCCAGATATCAGTCGAAACAACATCCGTTGTGACGGAAATGCATGACAACATGGAATTTGAAGAGAGTTTTTTAGCCCGTCCAATGTCGTTCTTTCCCTGCGACGCTACCACAAATTAGTTCCAGAACCTGACATGCTCTGTGTAGAAGGGCCCACAACAGACTAGATTCACTTATTGTAGGGTTATTTCCATCGAAACTTTAAGGACATTGCCTTAAAACGCATCGCTTATCTAAAAGTTGTGCCAAACAAGGTGAAGAATGTGTTTATTCGCCAAGGTTCTAAACTTTTCACCTGAAAAGGTTGCATGCTCCATGACGTAGCATGCATAAGTGCCACTCCAGGGCCTTGCAAAATTTCTCCGTTGCCAGATATCAGTCGAAACGACATCCGCTATGATGGAAATGCATGACAACATGGAATTTGAAGAGAGTTTGTAGCCCGTCCAATGTCGTTCTTTCCCTGCCACACTACCACAAATTACTTCCTAAACCTGACGTGCTCAGTGTAGAAGGGCACTCAACGGACCAGATTCACTTGTTGTAGGGTTATTTCCATCGAAACTTTAAGGACATTGTGCTAAAACGCATCGCTTATCTAAAAGTTGTGCCAAACAAGGTGAGGAATGTGTTTATTCGCCAAGTTTCTAACCTTTTCACCTGAAAAGGTTGCATGCTCCAAGATGTAGCACGCATGAGTGCCACTCAGGGGCCTTGTAGAATATCTGAGTTGCCAGATATCAGTGGAAACGACATCCGTTATGATGGAAATGCAAGACAACATGGAATTTGAAAAGAGTTTTGTAGCCCGTCCAATGTCGTTCTTTCCTTGCCATACTACCACAAATTACTTGCTGAACCTGACGTGCTCAGTGTAGAAGGGCCCTCAACGGACCAGATTCACTTGTTGTAGGGTTATTTCCAACGAAACTTTAAGGACATTGCCCTAAAACGCATCACTTATCCAAAGGTTGTGCCAAACATGGTGAGGAATGTGTTTATTCGCCAAGTTTCTAAACTTTTCACCTGAAAAGGTTGCATGCTCCAAGATGTAGCACGCATGGGTGCCACTCCAGGGCCTTGCAGAATGTCTCCGTTGCCAGATATCAGTCGAAACGAAATCCGTTATGATGGAAATGCATGACAACATGGAATTTGAAGAGAGTTTTTTAGCCCGTCCAATGTCGTTCTTTCCCTGCCACACTACCACAAATTACTTCCTAAACGTGACGTGCTCAGTGTAGAAGGGCCCTCAACGGACCAGATTCACTTGTTGTAGGGTTATTTCCATCGAAACTTTAGGGACATTGCCCTAAAACGCAGCGCTTATCTAAAGGTTGTGCCAAACCAGGTGAGGAATGTGCTTATTCGCCAAGTTTCTAAACTTTTCACCTGAAATGGTTGCATGCTCCATGACGTAGCACGCATGAGTGCCACTCCAGGGCCTTGTAGAATGTATCCGTTGCCAGATATCAGTCGAAACGTCATCCGTTATGATGGAAATGCATGACAACATGGAATTTGAAGAGAATTTTTTAGCTCTTCAAGTGTAATTCTTTCCCTGCGACGCTACCACAAATTAGTTCCAGAACCTGACGTGCTCTGTGTAGAAGGGCCCTCAACGGACCAGATTCACTTATTGTAGGGTTATTTCCATCGGAACTTTAAGGACATTGCCCTAAAACGCATCGCTTATCTAAAGGTTGTGCCAAACAAGGTGAGGAATATGTTTATTCGCCAAGTTTCTAAACTTTTCACCTGAAAAGGTTGCATCCTCCATGACGTAGCACGCATGAGTGCCACTCCAGGGCCTTGTAGAATGTATCCGTTGCCAGATATCAGTCGAAACGACATCCGTTATGATGGAAATGCATCACAACGTGGAATTTGAAGAGAATTTTTTAGTTGTTCAAGTGTTATTCTTTCCCTGCGTCGCTACCACAAATTAGTTCCAGAACCTGACGTGCTCTGTGTAGAAGGGCCCTCAATGGACCAGATTCACTTATTGTAGGGTTATTTCCATCGAAACTTTCAGGACATTGCCCTAAAACGCATCGCTTATGCAAAACTTACGCCAAACAAGGTGAGGAATGTGTTGATTCGCCAAGTTTCTAAACTTTTCACCTGAAAAGGTTGCATGCTCCATGACGTAGCACGCATGAGTGCCACTCCAGGGCGTTGCAGAATGTCTCCGTTGCCAGATATCAGTCGAAACAACATCCGTTATGATGGAAATGCATGACAACATGCAATTTGAGGAGAGTTTTTTAGCCCGTCCAATGTCGTTCTTTCCCTGCCACACTACCACAAATTACTTCCTAAACCTGACGTGATCGGTGTAGAAGGGCCCTCAACGGACCAGATTCACTTGTCGTAGGGTTATTTCCATTGAAACTTTAAGGACATTGCCCTGAAACGGATCGCTTGTCTAAAGGTTGTGCCAAACAAGGTGAGGAATGTGTTTATTCGCCAAGTTTCTAAACTTTTCACCTGAAAAGGTTGCATGCTCCATGACGTAGCACGCATGAGTGCCACTCCAGGGCCTTGTAGAATGTCTCCGTTGCCAGATATCAGTCGAAACGACATCCGTTATGATGGAAATGCATGACAACATGGAATTTGAAGAGAGTTTTTTAGCCCGTCCAATGTCGTTCTTTCCCTTCAACACTACCACAAATTACTTCCTAAACCTGACGCGCTCGGTGTAGAAGGGCCCTCAACGGACCAGATTCACTTGTTGTAGGGTTATTTCCATCGAAACTTTAAGGACATTGCCCTAAAAAGCATCGCTTATCTAAAGGTTGTGACAAACAAGGTGAGGAATGTGTTTATTCACCAAGTTTCTAAACTTTTCACCTGAAAAGGTTGCATGCTCCATGATGTAGCACGCATGAGTGCCACTCAAGGGCCATGTAGAATATGTCCGTTGCCAGATATCAGTGGAAATGACATCCGTTATGATGGAAATGCATGACAACATGGAATTTGAAGAGAGTTTTTTAGCCCGTCCAATGCCGTTCTTTCCCTGCCACACTACCACAAATTACTTGCTAAACCTGACGTGCTCGGCGTAGAAGGGCCCTCAACGGACCAGATTCACTTGCTGTATGGTTATTTCCATCGAAACTTTAAGGACATTGCCCTAAAACGCATCGCTTATCTAAAGGTTGTGCCAATCTAGGTGAGGAATGTGGTTATTCGCCAAGTTTCTAAACTTTTCACCTGAAAAGGTTGCATGCTCCATGACGTAGAGCGCATGAGTGCCACTCCAGGGCCTTGTAGAATGTATCCGTTGCCAGATATCAGTCGAAACGACATCCGTTATGATGGAAATGCATGACAACGTGGAATTTGAAGAGAATTTGTTAGCTGTTCAAGTGTTATTCTTTCCCTGCGTCGCTACCACAAATTAGTTCCAGAACCTGACGTGCTCTGTGTAGAAGGGCCCTCAACGGACCAGATTCACTTATTGTAGGGTTATTTCCATCAAAACTTTCAGGACATTGCCGTAAAACGCATCGCTTATCCAAAAGTTATTCCAAACAAGGTGACGAATGTGTTTATTCGTCAAGTTTCTAAACTTTTCACCTGAAAAGGTCGCATGCTCCATGACGTAGCACGCATGAGTGCCACTCAAGGGCCTTATAGAATATCTCCGTTGCCAGATATCAGTGGAAACTACATCCGTTATGATGGAAATGCATGACAACATGGAATTTGAAGAGAGTTTTTTAGCCTGTCCAATGTCGTTCTTTCCCTACCACACTACCACAAATTACTTCCTAAACCTGATGTGCTAAGTGTAGAAGGGCCCTCAACGGACCAGATTCACTTGCTGTAGGGTTATTTCCATCTAAACTTTAAGGACATTGCCCTAAAACGCATCGCTTATCTAAAGGATGTGCCAATCAAGGTGAGGAATGTGTTTATTCGCTAGATTTCTAAACTTTTCGCCTGAAAAGGTTGCATGCTCCATGACGTAGCACGCATGAGTGCCACTCAAGGGCCTTGTAGAATATCTCCGTTGCCAGATATCAGTGGAAACTACATCCGTTATGATGGAAATGCATGACAACATGGTATTTAAAGTGAGTTTTTTAGCCCGTCCAATGTCGTTCTTTCCCTGCCACACTACCACAAATTACATCCTAAACCTGACGTGCTAAGTGTAGAAGGGCCCTCAACGGACCAGATTCACTTGCTGTAGGGTTATTTCCTTCGAAACTTTAAGGACATTGCCCTAAAACGCATCGCTTATCTAAAGGTTGTGCCAATCTAGGTGAGGAATGTGGTTATTCGCCAAGTTTCTAAACTTTTCACCTGAAAAGGTTGCATGCTCCATGTCGTAGAGCGCATTAGTGCCACTCCAGGGCCTTGTAAAATGTCTCCGTTGCCAGATATCAGTCGAAACGACATCCGTTATTATGGAAATGCATGACAACATGGAATTTGAAGAGAGTTTTTTAGCCCGTCCAATGTTGTTCTTTCCCTGCCACACTACCACACATTGCATCCTAAACCTGACGTGCTAAGTGTAGAAGGGTTCTCAATGGACCAGATTCACTTGCTGTAGGGTTATTTCGATCGAAACTTTAAGGACATTGCCCTAAAACGCATCGCTTATCTAAAGGTTGTGCCAATCTAGGTGAGGAATGTGGTTATTCGCCAAGTTTCTAAACTTTTCACCTGAAAAGGATGCATGCTCCATGACGTAGAGCACATGAGTGCCACTCCAGGGGCTTGTAAAATGTCTCCGTTGCCAGATATCAGTGGAAACGACATCCGTTATGATGGAAATGCATGACAACATGGAATTTGAAGAGAGTTTTTTAGCTCGTCCAATGTCGTTCTTTCCCTGCCACATTACCAAAAATTACTTCCTAAACCTGACATGCTCGGTGTAGAAGGGCCCTCAACGGACCAGATTCAATTGCTGTAGCGTTATTTCCATCGAAACTTTAAGGACATTGCCCTAAAACGTATCGCTTATCTGAAGGTTGTGCCAATCTAGGAGAGGAATGTGGTTATTCGCCAAGTTTCTAAACTTTTCACCTGAAAAGGTTGCATGCTCCATGACGTAACACGCATGAGTGCCACTAAAGGGCCTTGTAGAATATCTCCGTTGCCAGATATCAGTGGAAATTACATCCGTTATGATGGAAACGCATGACAACATGGAATTTGAAGAGAGTTTTTTTGCCCGTCCAATGTCGTTCTTTCCCTGCCACACTACCACAAATTACTTGCTGAACCTGACGTGCTCGGTGTAGAAAGGCCCTCAACGGACCAGATTCACTTGTTGTAGGTTTATTTCCAACGAAACTTTAAGGACATTGCCCTAAAACGCATTGCTTATCCAAAGGTTGTGCCAAACATGGTGAGGAATGTGTTTATTCGCCAAGTTTCTAAACTTTTCACCTGAAAAGGTTGCATGCTCCATGATGTAGAGCACATGAGTGCCACTCCAGGGCCTTGTAGAATGTCTCCGTTGCCAGATATCAGTCGAAACGACATCCGTTATGATGGAAATGCTTGACAACATGGAATTTGAAGAGAGTTTTTTAGCTCGACCAATGTCGTTCTTTCCCTGCCACACTACCACAAATTACATCCTAAACATAACGTGCTTGTGTAGAAGGGCCCTCAACGGACCAGATTCACTTGCTGTAGGGTTATTTCCATCGAAACTTTAAGGACATTGCCCTAAAACGCATCGCTTATCTAGAGGTTGTGCCAATCAAGGTGAGGAATGTGTTTATTCGCTAAGTTTCTAAACTTTTCACCTGAAAAGGTTGCATGCTCCATGACGTAGAGCGCATGAGTGCCACTCAAGGGCCTATTAGAATATCTCCGTTGCCAGATATCAGTGGAAACCACATCCGTTATGATGGAAATGCATGACAACATGGAATTTGAAGAGAGTTTTTTAGCCCGTCCAATGTCGTTCTTTCCCTGCCACACTACCACAAATTACTTGCTGAACCTGACGTGCTCGGTGTAGAAAGGCCCTCAACGGACCAGATTCACTTGTTGTAGGTTTATTTCCAACGAAACTTTAAGGACATTGCCCTAAAACGCATTGCTTATCCAAAGGTTGTGCCAAACATGGTGAGGAATGTGTTTATTCGCCAAGTTTCTAAACTTTTCACCTGAAAAGGTTGCATGCTCCATGATGTAGAGCACATGAGTGCCACTCCAGGGCCTTGTAGAATGTCTCCGTTGCCAGATATCAGTCGAAACGACATCCGTTATGATGGAAATGCATGACAACATGAAATTTGAAGAGAGTTTTTTAGCCCGTCCAATGTCGTTCTTTCCCTGCCACACTACCACTAATTACATCCTAAACCTGACGTGCTAAGTGTAGAAGGGCCCTCAACGGACCAGATTCACTTGTTGTAGGGTTATTTCCAACGAAACTTTAAGGACATTGCCCTGAAACGCATCGCTTATCCAAAAGTTATGCCAAACAAGGTGAGGAATGTGTTTATTCGCCAAGTTTCTAAACTTTTCACCTGAAAAGGTTGCATGCTCCATGACGTAGCACGCATGAGTGCCACTCAAGGGCCTTGTAGAATATCTCCATTGCCAGATATCAGTGGAAACTACATCCGTTATGATGGAAATGCATGACAACATGGAATTTGAAGAGAGTTTTTTAGCCCGTCCAATGTCGTTCTTTCCCTCCCACACTACCACACATTACATCCTAAACCTGACGTGCTAAGTGTAGAAGGGTTCTCAACGGACCAGATTCACTTGCTGTATGGTTATTTCCATCGAAACTTTAAGGACATTGCCCTAAAACGCATCGCTTATCTAAAGGTTGTGCCAATCTAGGTGAGGAATGTGTTTATTCGCCAAGTTTCTAAACTTTTCACTTGAAAAGGTTGCATGCTCCATGACGTAGAGCGCATGAGTGCCACTCCAGGGCCTTGTAGAATGTCTCCGTTGCCAGATATCAGTCGAAACAACATCCGTTATGATGGAAATGCATGGCAACATGGTATTTGAAGAGAATTTTTTAGCTCTTCCAATGTTATTCTTTCCCTGCGACGCTACCACAAATTAGTTCCAGAACCTGACATGCTCTGTGTAGAAGGGCCCTCAACATACCAGTTTCACTTATTGTAGGGATATTTCCATCGAAACTTTAAGGACATTGCCCTAAAAGGCATCGCTTATCCAAACGTTATGCCAAACAAGGTGAGGAATGTGTTTATTCGCCAAGTTTCTAAACTTTTCACCTGAAAAGGTTGCATACTCCATGATGTAGCACGCATGAGTGCCACTCAAGGGCCTTGTAGAATATCTCCATTGCCAGATATCAGTGGAAACTACATCCGTTATGATGGAAATGCATGACAACATGGAATTTGAAGAGAGTTTTTTAGCCCGTCCAATGTCGTTCTTTCCTTGCCACACTACCACAAATTACATCCTAAACCTGACGTGCTAAGTGTAGAAGGGCCCTGAACGGACCAGATTCACTTGCTGTGGGGTTATTTCCATCGAAACTTTAAGGATATTGCCCTAAAACGCATCGCTTATCTAAAGGTTGTGCCAATCTAGGTGAGGGATGTGTTTATTCGCCAAGTTTCTAAACTTTTCACCTGAAAAGGTTGCAAGCTCCATGATGAAGAGCGCATGAGTGCGACTGCAGGGCCTTGTAGAATGTCGCCGTTGCCAGATATCAGTCGAAACGACATCCGTTATGATGAAAATGCATGACAACATGGAATTTGAAGATTGTTTTTTAGCCCGTCGAATGTCGTTCTTTCCCTGCCACACTACCACAAATTACTTGCTGAACCTGACGTGCTCGGTGTAGAAGGGCCCTCAATGGACCAGATTCACTCGTTGTGGGGTTATTTCCAATGAAACATTAAGGACATTGCCCTAAAACGCATCGCTTATCCAAAGGTTGTGCCAAACATGGTGAGGAATGTGTTTATTCGCCAAGTTTCTAAACTTTTCACCTGAAAAGGTTGCAAGCTCCATGACGTAGAGCGCATGAGTGCCACTCCAGGGCCTTGTAGAATGTCTCCATTGCCAGATATCAGTCGAAACGACATCAGTTATGATGGAAATGCATGACAACATGGAATTTGAAGAGAGTTTTTTAGCCCGTCCAATGTCGTTCTTTCCCTGCCACACTACCACAAATTACTTCCTAAACCTGATGTGCTAAGTGTAGAAGGGCCCTCCATGGACCAGATTCACTTGCTGTAGGGTTATTTCCATCGAAACTTTAAGGACATTGCCCTAAAACGCATCGCTTATCCAAAGATAATGCCAATCAAGGTGAGGAATGTGTTTATTCGCTAAGTTTCTGAACTTTTCACCTGAAAAGGTTGCATGCTCCATGACGTAGAGCACATAATTGCCACTCCAGGGCCTTGTAGAATGTCTCCGTTGCCAGATATCACTCGAAACGACATCCGTTATGATGGAAATGCATGACAACATGGTATTTGAAGAGAATTTTTTTGCTCTTCCAATGTTATTCTTTCCCAGCGACGCTACCACAAATTAGTTCCAGAATCTGACATGCTCTGTGTAGAAGGGCCCTCAACAGACCAGATTCACTTATTGTAGGGTTATTTCCATCGAAACTTTAAGGATATTGCCCTAAAACACATAGCTTATCCAAAAGTTATGCCAAACAAGGTGAGGAATGTGTTTATTCGCCAAGTTTCTAAACTTTTCACCTGAAAAGGTTGCATGCTCCATGACGTAGCACGCATGAGTGCCACTCAAGGGCCTTGTAGAATATCTCCATTGCCAGATATCAGTGGAAACCACATCCGTTATGATGGAAATGCATGACAACATGGAATTTGAAGAGAGTATTTTAGCCCGTCCAATGTCGTTCTTTCCCTGCCACACTACCACAAATTACATCCTAAACTTGACGTGCTAAGTGTAGAAGGGCCCTCAACGGACCAGATTCACTTGCTGTAGGGTTATTTCCATCGAAACATTAAGGACATTGCCCTAAAACGCATCGCTTATCTAAAGGTAGTGCCAATCTAGGTGAGGAATGTGTTTATTCGCCAATTTCTAAACTTTTCACCTGAATAGGTTGCATGCTCCATGACGTAGCACGCATGAGTGCCACTCCAGGGCATTGTAGAATGTCTCCGTTGCCAGATATCAGTCAAAACGACATCCGTTATGATGGAAATGGATGACAACATGCAATTTGAAGAGCGTTTTTTAGCCCGTCCAATGTCGTTCTTTCCCCGCCATACTACCACAAATTACTTCCTAAACCTGACATGCTCGGTGTAGAAGGGCCCTCAACGGACCAGATTCACTTGTTGTAGGGTTATTTCCATCGAATCTTTAAGGACTTTGCCCTAAAACGCATCGCTTATCTAGAGGTTGTGCCAAACAAGGTGAGGAATGTGTTTATTCGCCAAGTTTCTAAACTTTTCACCTAAAAAGGTTGCATGCTCCATGACGTAGCACGCATGAGTGCCACTCCAGGGCCTTGTAGACTGTCTCCGTTGCCAGATATCAGTCGGAACGACATCCGTTATGATGGAAATGCATGACAACATGGAATTTGAAAAGAGTTTTTTAGCCCGTCCAATGTCGTTCTTTTCCGGCCACACTACCACAAATTACTTCCTAAACCTGTTGTGCTCGGTGCAGAAGGGCCCTCAACCGATCAGATTCACTTGTTGTAGGGTTATTTCCAACGAAACTTTAAGGACAATGCCCGAAAAAGCATCGCTTATCTAAAGGTTATGCCAAACAAGGTGAGGAATGTGTTTATTCGCCATGTTTCTAAACTTTTCACCTGAAAAGGTTGCATGCTCCATTACGTAGCACGCATGAGTGCCACTCCAGGGCCTTGTAGAATGTCTCCGTTGCCAGATATCGGTCAAAACGACATCCGTTATGATGGAAATGCATGACAACATGGTATTTGAAGAGAGTTTTTTAGCCCGTCCAATGTCGTTCTTTCCCCGCCAAACTACCACAAATTACATGCTGAACCTGACGTGCTCGGTGTAGAAGGGCCCTCAACGGACCAGATTCACTTGCTGTAGGGTTATTTCCATCGAAACTTTAAGGACATTGCGCTAAAACGCATCGCTTATCTAAAGGTTGTGCCAAACAAGGTGAGGAATGTGTTTATTCGCCAAGTTTCTAAACTTTTCTCCTGAAAAGGTTGCATGCTCCATGACGTAGCACGCATGAGTGCCACTCCAGGGCCTTGTAGAATGTCTCCATTATCAGATATTAGTCGAAACGACATCCGTTATGATGGAAATGCATGACAACATGGAATTTGAAGAGAGTTTTTTAGCCCTTCCAATGTCGTTTTTTCCCTGCCACACTACCACAAATTAGTTCCTAAACCTGACGTGCTCGGTATAGAAGGGCCCTCAACGGACTAGATTCACTTGTTGTAGGGTTATTTCCATCGAAACTTTAAGGACATTGCCCTAGAACGCATCGCTTATCTAAAAGTTGTGCCAAACAAGGTGAAGAATGTTTTTATTCGTCAAGTTTCTAAACTTTTCACCTGAAAAGGTTGCATGCTCCATGACGTAGCACGCATGAGTGCCACTCCAGGGCCTTGTAGAATGTCTCCGTTGCCAGATATCAGTGGAAACTACATCCGTTATGATGGATATGCATGACAACATGGAATTTGAAGAGAGTTTTTTAGCCCGTCCAATGTCGTTCTTTCCCTGCCACACTACCACAAATTACTTCCTAAACCTGACGTGCTCAGTGTAGACGGGCCCTTAACGGACCAGATTCACTTGTTGTAGGGATATTTCCATCGAAACTTTAAGGACATTGCCCTAAAACGCATCGCTTATCTAAAAGTTGTGCCAAACAAGGTGAGGACTGTGTTTATTCGCCAAGGTTCTAAACTTTTCAGCTGAAAAGGTTGCATGCTCCATGACGTAGCACGCATGAGTGTCACTCCAGGGCCTTGTAGAATGTCTCCGTTGCCA
>BDMV01000007.1:611649-627550 GCA_008326285.1 Oryza officinalis
ATATATATATATGTATGTATATATATATATACATATATATATATATGTATGTATGTACATATACATACATATACATATACATACATATATATGTATGTATATACATACATGTATATATGTATACATACATATATATATATGTATATGTATATATGTATATATGTATATATGTATATATATATATTTATATATGTATATATATGTATATATATGTATATGTATATATATGTATGTGTATATATATGTATGTGTATATATATATATACATATATATATATATGTATATATGTATATATATATATTTATATATGTATATATATGTATATATATGTATATGTATATATATGTATGTGTATATATATATATGTATATATATGTATGTGTATATATATATATGTATGTATATATATATATATATATATATATATGTATGTATGTATATGAAGAAGTCCATGAATTATAATGGAGTTGAATTCTTCACGTTTGGAGAAGACAATAAGCTCAAAGTATTCCCACCGAATACCTATAAGTTTAAGCCAAAAACCCACATAATATTAGATGAAGTCCAAGAATGTATTTTAGATAATTTCTGGTATCAATACAATAATAAGAGGGAAGAAAAAGGCTATATGCTATCAATATTAAACAGTCTTGCTGAATATTTTCATCTAATAAATGATATAATGCCAACATCAGAAAACAATGAAGTAATACAGCAAAAACCCATATATGTTGTTTTTGACGGAAAGCTTCCTGGAGTTTACATATCTTTTGAAGAGATAGTAGCCCAAAAAATAGATGCAAAATTAATGGGTGGATTGTCATGGAAAAAATATATAGATATCGATGAAGCTTTAACTCAGGCCAAAAAAATATTAGGAATAAACTACTACTTGGAACCAGCAGCAAAAGAATATATACAAAAATGCAAAAAAGCCAAAAATAAGAAAGCTCCAGAGAACCCATATTGTTCAAATATTAAGAATGAAGGATCATCCCAAAAACCTACGTATAAGGAATGCTTGACTAAGGGAGTAGATCCTTTGGATGGTGAATATATCGATTGGAAAATAATTGAAAAATTTGAAGAAGCATCCCCCCAAATTAAAAAAGAATTGAAAGAAGAAATACTTAAAGAATTAAAGAAAGAAATGAATGATAAATTTGAAGAAATGAAAAAAGCATATGATGAAAAATTTGAAGTCTCCTTTTCTGATGTAGATACTATGGATTTAGGTGGTCATGGGCAGCCTGACCAATAAAGCAATATAATATAAATTGATAATAAATATCAATTCTTTGGGCGTGGGAAGACTATATTTGCGAATGACCAAAGTATGAATTTGAATCAATCCAAAATGCAAGGACAGTGAATGACATTTCACTGTTAAAAATATTGTGGAGAATATTGCTTTCGGCGGAAAAGAAAGGCGCAGGTACAGAGGTGTCTCCACCTTGGCCAATTCAAGGACAAAGTAAAGCCAAAAAGAAGATAAGCATCTCCATGGTGCGAGCCAGCTCGTGAAAATACAGTATCTAGAAGATAAGCTTGAAGCACAGTAGAGCCTCCGGAGCTCCTATAAAAGGAGGGGTTTGCTCAGCTGAGGAGAACAACAACGAAGACACCATTCAGAGCAAAGCTTCCAAGCGCGCTCTCACCCTCCATTCCACCGTTCTTAGTAGTAGTGACTTTAGCCTACCTTGCATAGTATATTGAAGCAAGGAGTTGTGATATAAAGCTGTGTAAGGTAAGAAAAACTTGTTTGTATCTATCTTCGGGGTTCCCGAAAGGGAAAACCGTATGTAAGCTTATCTGTTTAATATGAAGTAATTTTCCTTGAGTATTCCTGCACAATTGTTCTAGACAAGTGTTTATGCTAAGGACCCTATAGGAGAAACCTCTTCGGTTTGTTCTCGTTTTTAGCCTGCATCTTGCATAGGCGTCTGGAGGATCGGTATCCGTAGAGAAGTGTTCCCTTCGGGTGGAACTGCCTGGGGAGACGATAAACTCTTAGCTAGAACAAGTGTGACTTGGAATATCTTTTTAAGTTGCTTCTAAAAGGACAGATAGGTGAGGCATACGGTGAGTACCGAGTAGGACTTTACATCATCTGAAACAAGCTTCTGAGGCTGTCTAAGTAGGATTCGCCACCCTGCAAAGATCCTGAAGTTAAAATATCTCTCGCAGTGAACAGTATTGAACAGTAATTTGAACAGTAAACTGAATAGTATCCAGCCGAATAAACAGTAAACTGAATAGTATCCAGCCGAATAAACAGTAAACTGAATAGTAATCAGCCGAATAAATAGTGTTTTTGAACAGTAACGATTAACGTTACCTCCATTTTTTAATTTTCAAGGTTCTTGAATTTTTTGCCCGTAGCATAAGTGGTATCAGAGCCAATCATCATTGAGAAATCAAATTCAGAAGCTAATATTGGAAAGGTAATTACTACCAAAGATAATCTGAATATAAGGTGTAGACTAAATCACATTGAAGACCATAGTTGGCACTCTAACAATAGTCAATTAAATTTAATTGTTGATCTGATATATAATTTTTATATAAATTGGGATAAAAAGCAGGAAGATTTAGAGCGAAGGATTGAAGATTTGTTTAAAGAACAAAAGCAATCTGAAGAACAATATTTGCTTGTCAGTAATAAATTAAATTCAGTGCTAAAAGTGCTAGAGGAATATAAGATAAGGCAGAATAAGATATTACAAAACAGTGACTATATCAAAGAATTATTAGAAATAATAAATTCTAGTAAAGGAAAAGAGATAGTTTTGGCTTCAACAGGCATAATTACCTCTTCTCAAGCTATTAATTCAGAAAAATGGACCTATCTAGGAGTTTGTTTAGAAGAATAGCAAGCAGAGACGATAAATCTTTAAGTTGTATTGATAAACAAAAAGGTAAAAATGAAGACATAGATGAGCTTGAAGATATTGCAGAAGTAGACAAACAGCTCGAAAGATATCAAAGAGATACTCTGAGGGCAATAAGACCTCAACAAATATATTGCATGGGATTTTTTGAGAATAAAAATGGGTTATACAGAATATCTAGAGAAGTAGAGTTAAGCGTTTTAACAAAGCCAGTTGAGTTAAAAATTGTAGCCAAGGAATTTGAAAATGGATTAAAGTATTCAGGGTATAAATATATTCACCAAGGTATGTATATAATAGGAATCAAAGGTATGACAAGAAAGAAATTAGGAGCTAAAGTTTTAATAACTCTGTTAGATAAAAGGTGGGACACAATAGATAAAGCAGCATTAGGATTTTTAGAAGGTGATATGAATGAGAATATGTTGATAACATATATAGCCCCAGATCTAATGATGCCTATAAAAGAATTTATAGATAAAATGAGTTTTGGTTTTCAAACAAAGGGATACGAAGAATTTAAAGGAACAAATTTGCTAGTAAGCATAGAATTTATAGGAAGATTAACTAATAGAAGTGCCTCCAAATACAAAATAAATGTAAATGACGTGATTGAAAATATGCACTCTAAGGGAATAACTTTCATGAGCCCTTTAAAAATAAGTTCTGAAGAAAGGGCAGGAGAAGAATGGAAGATTAGTGATTTAATTCAAAGCAAAACTTTGAGTCAGCCTGAAAATTATATAAGTTATCAAAACAGTAAAGGGAATACCAGCATTAGATTTTTAAATTACAAACCCAGAACCACAGATGACTTAGAAACAGAAGCATCTGATAGAAATATAATAGATAATAGAAGACATAGTGTTTCAGAGTTTATGGAAAAATTAGATCAAGAAAGTGAGATAAAATATTACGAAAATAAATTAAAGGAAATAAATGAAGAATATAATAACTCTATGAAGAGTGAGTGGCCTAAAATAAGAGATAAAGAACTTTATTTCTATAGGGAGTTAGCTAGAGTAAAGAAAGTAAAGAAGAACGAAGATATGGCAATAGAAATTTCAAAAAACCAAGAAACCAAGATAGAACAGATAAAGAAGAAAGAGCAAGATAAGCATGGCAAAGAAGAGCAAAATCTTGGTAAAATTTTAAGTGAAGAAGAGCAATGGGCAGAGAATGAAAAATTATTTCTTGAAAGTTATGAAGAAGAAATTAATCTAATAAATGAGATGGAGAATATAGAAAATGAAATAGACAATGCAGAACAATATAATGATTTTATAAACACATTAGATGAAGTAGGGTTACATAATCTTGATAATGCAATGGAAGCTATGGAAGTGGATTTAGGAACAGGAAAGAGAAAAAGATATGGAGAAGGTACTGTGAAAAACGAGGGAGAAAGAGAAAGACCAGCTAGGGCAGCAGGAAAATGGCCCCCTGATAGAGAGGAATTTTCATATAACTATATACCAGGACAATATAGGCACATGGGTACTAAGAGAAGAGATTTTGAGAAGCCTGTTAAATTTCAAAACCAAAGGAGTGATGGTGCTATATTAAATTTAGCCGCACATGACCCTATTGATTGGCCTAATATTATTAGCATTTGGAAAGGTTTAATAGTTCAAAAATATATACAAAACCAGCACAATATAGGAAGTAAAGTTGAAGATATGATAACCTACTTAGAAACATTTTTAGGTGAATCTGCTAAGGTTCTATGGGAACAATGGGTTGAAAAGAATCCTAATAATTATGAAGAATTGAAAAGAGCTGGTAGTAATCCGCATAATTTTGCAAATGTTATATCTAACATTATTATAGCTGAAGATCCGGAATTAGGTTATACAACTTTGCAGAATGAAAGGTTAAAAGAGATAGAAAAATTAACGTTAACAAGTTGGAAAGGTATAAAAGAATTTTCCCAACATTATTTATATAATGCTACAACTGCTAAACAAGGATATAACAGGGGAATAGTTGAACGTTACTTCAATAAATTACCTGACCCACTAGGAAGTATGATATTTGAAGAATATAAAAAGGAAACTGAAGGAGCTGAAATCAATATCTCTCAAGCCATAACTTTTGTGTTTAAGCAACTAAGAAAAATATGCACGGGTATCCAAGCCCAAAGATCTATGAAACACTCGGATTACAATTTCTGCAATAAAATAGTTCAAATACCCTTGTCATATGGAGAAGACAAGCCTAGAAGTAAAAGAATTTATAAACATCAAAATAGAAATAACAATAATATTAGAACAAAGAAAAGATATTTCTTAAGAAGATCAGATAATAGAGCACCCTTCTTACATAAAAGAAATGTAAGAAGATATAATCCAAAGAAAACCTATGACAAAACATGCCGATGTTTTATATGCAACTCGCCAGATCATTTAAGTAGAACATGCCCAAATAAAGATCAAAAGAGATATTCTAGTAAATATGAAGAACAAGAGAGGGTTCTAATTATAGATAGCGTAAACGAAAACATATTAGTATGTGATGATGAAATAAAAGATGACGAATCAATATATTCTATCATAGAAACAGACGAAGTTGAAACCATCAACGAAGAGTATGAATCATCCGAAGAAGAGTTAGATTTAATTGACGAATTAGCAGGTTTAAAGGTTGAAATGATGGATCAATTAAATTGTGAACATGATTGGATTAGAGGAAAGGGTGACTATAATATCAAATGTGCTTTTTGCATATATTACCCAAGCCAAGAAAATAGAGTGACTTGTAGTATATGTCTAAAACAAGCTTGTGCTGAATGTATAAAAGCAAATAAACAAAAATGGAGAAAGGAAATAGAATTAGAATCAGATGAAAAGACTTTATCTAGTAGAGTACGAGTGTTAGAAAATAGACTAAATAAACTAGAAGTAGAATTAGAGAACCTAAAAAATAATTGTGATATTAAGGCATTACCAGAGAATAAGGATATACAGAACACCGAATTCAAAGAGCAATTGATAACACTAAAAGACAGTAATACTGCTAAAATAATTCAACTAAGAGATGCCTTAACTAATTTTGGAAATAAATATATAGTAAGATTGCCTTTCAAAGAAATATTAGGTATAAGAATCCCTGTTAAAGTAAAATTGACACCCAAAGTATCTTATAAAATATTAGCACTAGTAGACACTGGGTGTACAAAGAATATTATTCATGACAAATATTTCACAAGATGTCCTGAAATAGTTCACACAATTGACGACAATAAGGCAGAAGTTTCCACAGACATGTCCGGAATAAAGAAAATTCACAATCAGTTAGCTTATAATATTGAGGTTTACATTAATGCAACTAAATACATAATAGATGAGATTACAATAAGAGATTTGTCAATGATTAATGATGACATGATAATTGGTCTAAGGTTCCTTCAACAATCAGTACAAACCACAGTAATACATGAGCAAGGGATTACTTTTATCCCATACCAAAATAATGTTCCATATATCTCAGAGGTACGAAAGCGTGGTGGAACCTCCCCCAAACTTGACAACTTAGAAGTACCCAATCTTGAGTCTGAAGAAAGAATTAATGAATATGAGCTTAGTGAGAATATAGACAACTATTATATATCAAATTCCAATATAGAGTGCATAGGACTACAAGCATTTGCACCAAATTGGTATAGAGATATTAAGTCTAAAAGGGATATAGAAAAAATTATTCAAAGATTAGAAGATATCCAAATTATAGGAGAAATTCCTATGAAATATTGGGAAAAAAATGCTATTGAGTGCAAAATTAATATAATAAACCCAGAATATATTATTAAGACTAGCCCAATAGAAGCAACTCCGAAAGACATAGAAGAATTTAAGATGCATATAGAAGAACTGTTGAAACTAGGAGCCATNTTATTTTTAAAGGGCTCATGAAAGTTATTCCCTTAGAGTGCATATTTTCAATCACGTCATTTACATTTATTTTGTATTTGGAGGCACTTCTATTAGTTAATCTTCCTATAAATTCTATGCTTACTAGCAAATTTGTTCCTTTAAATTCTTCGTATCCCTTTGTTTGAAAACCAAAACTCATTTTATCTATAAATTCTTTTATAGGCATCATTAGATCTGGGGCTATATATGTTATCAACATATTCTCATTCATATCACCTTCTAAAAATCCTAATGCTGCTTTATCTATTGTGTCCCACCTTTTATCTAACAGAGTTATTAAAACTTTAGCTCCTAATTTCTTTCTTGTCATACCTTTGATTCCTATTATATACATACCTTGGTGAATATATTTATACCCTGAATACTTTAATCCATTTTCAAATTCCTTGGCTACAATTTTTAACTCAACTGGCTTTGTTAAAACGCTTAACTCTACTTCTCTAGATATTCTATATAACCCATTTTTATTCTCAAAAAATCCCATGCAATATATTTGTTGAGGTCTTATTGCCCTCAGAGTATCTCTTTGATATCTTTCGAGCTGTTTGTCTACTTCTGCAATATCTTCAAGCTCATCTATGTCTTCATTTTTACCTTTTTGTTTATCAATACAACTTAAAGATTTATCGTCTCTGCTTGCTATTCTTCTAAACAAACTCCTAGATAGGTCCATTTTTCTGAATTAATAGCTTGAGAAGAGGTAATTATGCCTGTTGAAGCCAAAACTATCTCTTTTCCTTTACTAGAATTTATTATTTCTAATAATTCTTTGATATAGTCACTGTTTTGTAATATCTTATTCTGCCTTATCTTATATTCCTCTAGCACTTTTAGCACTGAATTTAATTTATTACTGACAAGCAAATATTGTTCTTCAGATTGCTTTCGTTCTTTAAACAAATCTTCAATCCTTCGCTCTGAATCTTCCTGCTTTTTATCCCAATTTATATAAAAATTATATATCAGATCAACAATTAAATTTAATTGACTATTGTTAGAGTGCCAACTATGGTCTTCAATGTGATTTAGTCTACACCTTATATTCAGATTATCTTTGGTAGTAATTACCTTTCCAATATTAGCTTCTGAATTTGATTTCTCAATGATGACTGGCTCTGATACCACTTATGCTACGGGCAAAAATTCAAGAACCTTGAAAATTAAAAAATGGAGGTAACATTAATCGTTACTGTTCAAAAACACTATTTATTCGGCTGATTACTATTTAGTTTACTGTTTATTCGGCTGATTACTATTCAGTTTACTGTTTATTCGGCTGATTACTATTCAGTTTACTGTTTATCCAGCTGGATACTATTCAGTTTACTGTTCAAATTACTATTCAATACTGTTCACTGCGAGAGATATTTTAACTTCAGGATCTTTGCAGGGTGGCGAATCCTACTTAGACAGCCTCAGAAGCTTGTTTCAGATGATGTAAAGTCCTACTCGGTACTCACCGTATGCCTCACCTATCTGTCCTTTTAGAAGCAACTTAAAAAGATATTCCAAGTCACACTTGTTCTAGCTAAGAGTTTATCGTCTCCCCAGGCAGTTCCACCCGAAGGGAACACTTCTCTACGGATACCGATCCTCCAGACGCCTATGCAAGATGCAGGCTAAAAACGAGAACAAACCGAAGAGGTTTCTCCTATAGGGTCCTTAGCATAAACACTTGTCTAGAACAATTGTGCAGGAATACTCAAGGAAAATTACTTCATATTAAACAGATAAGCTTACATACGGTTTTCCCTTTCGGGAACCCCGAAGATAGATACAAACAAGTTTTTCTTACCTTACACAGCTTTATATCACAACTCCTTGCTTCAATATACTATGCAAGGTAGGCTAAAGTCACTACTACTAAGAACGGTGGAATGGAGGGTGAGAGCGCGCTTGGAAGCTTTGCTCTGAATGGTGTCTTCGTTGTTGTTCTTCTCAGCTGAGCAAACCCCTCCTTTTATAGGAGCTCCGGAGGCTCGACTGTGCTTCAAGCTTATCTTCTAGATACTGTATTTTCACGAGCTGGCTCGCACCATGGAGATGCTTATCTTCTTTTTGGCTTTACTTTGTCCTTGAATTGGCCAAGGTGGAGACACCTCTGTACCTGCGCCTTTCTTTTCCGCCGAAAGCAATATTCTCCACAATATTTTTAACAGTGAAATGTCATTCACTGTCCTTGCATTTTGGATTGATTCAAATTCATACTTTGGTCATTCGCAAATATAGTCTTCCCGCGCCCAAAGAATTGATATTTATTATCAATTTATATTATATTGCTTTATTGGTCAGGCTGCCCATGACCACCTAAATCCATAGTATCTACATCAGAAAAGGAGACCTCAAATTTTTCATCATATGCTTTTTTCATTTCTTCAAATTTATCATTCATTTCTTTCTTTAATTCTTTAAGTATTTCTTCTTTCAATTCTTTTTTTAATTGGGGGGATGCTTCTTCAAATTTTTCAATTATTTTCCAATCGATATATTCACCATCCAAAGGATCTACTCCCTTAGTCAAGCATTCCTTATACGTAGGTTTTTGGGATGATCCTTCATTCTTAATATTTGAACAATATGGGTTCTCTGGAGCTTTCTTATTTTTGGCTTTTTTGCATTTTTGTATATATTCTTTTGCTGCTGGTTCCAAGTAGTAGTTTATTCCTAATATTTTTCTGGCCTGAGTTAAAGCTTCATCGATATCTATATATTTTTTCCATGACAATCCACCCATTAATTTTGCATCTATTTTTTGGGCTACTATCTCTTCAAAAGATATGTAAACTCCAGGAAGCTTTCCGTCAAAAACAACATATATGGGTTTTTGCTGTATTACTTCATTGTTTTCTGATGTTGGCATTATATCATTTATTAGATGAAAATATTCAGCAAGACTGTTTAATATTGATAGCATATAGCCTTTTTCTTCCCTCTTATTATTGTATTGATACCAGAAATTATCTAAAATGCATTCTTGGACTTCATCTAATATTATGTGGGTTTTTGGCTTAAACTTATAGGTATTCGGTGGGAATACTTTGAGCTTATTGTCTTCTCCAAACGTGAAGAATTCAACTCCATTATAATTCATGGACTTCTTCATTCCTGCAAAATAGGCAATCGCGAGAGTAGATCAGGTAAATGATTATCTTTTCCCTTAATATGTTCAAATATAACTTTATATCCATTGCCAGTAATGATATCTTCAAATAAGATCCACCTCCTAGTGGAACTCTTCTTGCTATTAAGCTGATTATAATATCTACATATAGCTTCGCAATCTGTTCTAACCGTAAATTCTTTGAACCCTAGATATAATCTAAAAGCATTTATCGCATTGATTATTGCAAGTATCTCTCTATCTGTATTGCCTACGGTTTTTAATTTATAGCTTCCAGAAGCATACCTACAAACTTTTTCTTCTGACTTAGGTGAATATTTAGTAGGCCTTTGTTTTAATACAGCACCCCAACCAAGCTGCGATGCATCTGTTTCGATAATAAAATAATTTTCTTCTAAGGGTAATTCTAGAGGTTTTAGCTCCTTTACTTTTTCCTTTATTACCCTTACTAATTTAATGTCTTCAGAATTAAAGTATCTCTGTCCATTTTTTCTTAATTTAGCATATAGAGGTCCTGCTAGTTTTGCCAAATTATCAATGTGATTTCTAGCGTAATTTACAATCCCTAAGAATTGCTGTAATTTTCTTTTATCATTTATAGCGTCAGGAAATTGTAAAATTTTCTTAGAAATATGTTCTTGTAAGTGTATTTTGCCTTCTCCTATTTCATGACCAAGGAAACTTATTTTTTCCTTGCATATTTCCATTTTCTTTTTGGATAATATTAACCCATTTTGTTCTACCTTTCTAAAAAATATTTCAAGATGTGCAATATGTTCTTTATAAGTTTTTGAGAAGACTAATAAATCATCTATGTAGACTAATATGAATTCTTGGTTTTCGTTAAATATATTTTGCATTTTTCTTTGGAAAATAGCTGGTGCATTTTTTAATCCTAATGGCATAACAAGCCATTCATAATGTCCTTGAGGACATGTAAATACAGTCCATTCTATAGATTCTTTTGCCATCTTTACTTGCCAGAATCCAGCTTTCAAGTCAAATTTTGAGAAATATTTACTACCTTGTATTCTATTAATCCATTCTTGCTTATTTGGGATATTATAGGCATCTTCTATAGTATTATCATTTAGTCTTTTATAATTTATGACCATCCTAGATTTACCTCTAACTTCTTCTGCATGATTTCTTACTATGAATGCTGCAGACCTATGTGGACTTCTGCTTTCTCTTATGGCTCCTAGTTTCAACAGTTCTTCTATATGCATCTTAAATTCTTCTATGTCTTTCGGAGTTGCTTCTATTGGGCTAGTCTTAATAATATACTCTGGTTTATTATATTAATTTTGCACTCAATAGCATTTTTTCCCAATATTTCATAGGAATTTCTCCTATAATTTGGATATCTTCTAATCTTTGAACAATTTTTTCTATATCCCTTTTAGACTTAATATCTCTATACCAATTTGGTGCAAATGCTTGTAGTCCTATGCACTCTATATTGGAATTTGATATATAATAGTTGTCTATATTCTCACTAAGCTCATATTCATTAATTCTTTCTTCAGACTCAAGATTGGGTACTTCTAAGTTGTCAAGTTTGGGGGAGGTTCCACCACGCTTTCGTACCTCTGAGATATATGGAACATTATTTTGGTATGGGATAAAAGTAATCCCTTGCTCATGTATTACTGTGGTTTGTACTGATTGTTGAAGGAACCTTAGACCAATTATCATGTCATCATTAATCATTGACAAATCTCTTATTGTAATCTCATCTATTATGTATTTAGTTGCATTAATGTAAACCTCAATATTATAAGCTAACTGATTGTGAATTTTCTTTATTCCGGACATGTCTGTGGAAACTTCTGCCTTATTGTCGTCAATTGTGTGAACTATTTCAGGACATCTTGTGAAATATTTGTCATGAATAATATTCTTTGTACACCCAGTGTCTACTAGTGCTAATATTTTATAAGATACTTTGGGTGTCAATTTTACTTTAACAGGGATTCTTATACCTAATATTTCTTTGAAAGGCAATCTTACTATATATTTATTTCCAAAATTAGTTATGGCATCTCTTAGTTGAATTATTTTAGCAGTATTACTGTCTTTTAGTGTTATCAATTGCTCTTTAAATTCGGTGTTCTGTATATCCTTATTCTCTGGTAATGTCTTAATATCACAATTACTTTTTAGGTTCTCTAATTCTACTTCTAGTTTATTTAGTCTATTTTCTAACACTCGTACCCTACTAGATAAAGTCTTTTCATCTGATTCTAATTCTACTTCCTTTCTCCATTTTTGTTTATTTGCTTTTATACATTCAGCACAAGCTTGTTTTAGACATATACTACAAGTCACTCTATTTTCTTGACTTGGATAATATATGCAAAAAGCACATTTGATATTATAGTCACCCTTTCCTCTAATCCAATCATGTTCACAATTTAATTGATCCATCATTTCAACCTTTAAACCTGCTAATTCGTCAATTAAATCTAACTCTTCTTCGGATGATTCATATTCTTCGTTGATGGTTTCAACTTCGTCTGTTTCTATGATAGAATATATTGATTCGTCATCTTTTATTTCATCATCACATACTAATATGTTTTCGTTTACGCTATCTATAATTAGAACCCTCTCTTGTTCTTCATATTTACTAGAATATCTCTTTTGATCTTTATTTGGGCATGTTCTACTTAAATGATCTGGCGAGTTGCATATAAAACATCGGCATGTTTTGTCATAGGTTTTCTTTGGATTATATCTTCTTACATTTCTTTTATGTAAGAAGGGTGCTCTATTATCTGATCTTCTTAAGAAATATCTTTTCTTTGTTCTAATATTATTGTTATTTCTATTTTGATGTTTATAAATTCTTTTACTTCTAGGCTTGTCTTCTCCATATGACAAGGGTATTTGAACTATTTTATTGCAGAAATTGTAATCCGAGTGTTTCATAGATCTTTGGGCTTGGATACCCGTGCATATTTTTCTTAGTTGCTTAAACACAAAAGTTATGGCTTGAGAGATATTGATTTCAGCTCCTTCAGTTTCCTTTTTATATTCTTCAAATATCATACTTCCTAGTGGGTCAGGTAATTTATTGAAGTAACGTTCAACTATTCCCCTGTTATATCCTTGTTTAGCAGTTGTAGCATTATATAAATAATGTTGGGAAAATTCTTTTATACCTTTCCAACTTGTTAACGTTAATTTTTCTATCTCTTTTAACCTTTCATTCTGCAAAGTTGTATAACCTAATTCCGGATCTTCAGCTATAATAATGTTAGATATAACATTTGCAAAATTATGCGGATTACTACCAGCTCTTTTCAATTCTTCATAATTATTAGGATTCTTTTCAACCCATTGTTCCCATAGAACCTTAGCAGATTCACCTAAAAATGTTTCTAAGTAGGTTATCATATCTTCAACTTTACTTCCTATATTGTGCTGGTTTTGTATATATTTTTGAACTATTAAACCTTTCCAAATGCTAATAATATTAGGCCAATCAATAGGGTCATGTGCGGCTAAATTTAATATAGCACCATCACTCCTTTGGTTTTGAAATTTAACAGGCTTCTCAAAATCTCTTCTCTTAGTACCCATGTGCCTATATTGTCCTGGTATATAGTTATATGAAAATTCCTCTCTATCAGGGGGCCATTTTCCTGCTGCCCTAGCTGGTCTTTCTCTTTCTCCCTCGTTTTTCACAGTACCTTCTCCATATCTTTTTCTCTTTCCTGTTCCTAAATCCACTTCCATAGCTTCCATTGCATTATCAAGATTATGTAACCCTACTTCATCTAATGTGTTTATAAAATCATTATATTGTTCTGCATTGTCTATTTCATTTTCTATATTCTCCATCTCATTTATTAGATTAATTTCTTCTTCATAACTTTCAAGAAATAATTTTTCATTCTCTGCCCATTGCTCTTCTTCACTTAAAATTTTACCAAGATTTTGCTCTTCTTTGCCATGCTTATCTTGCTCTTTCTTCTTTATCTGTTCTATCTTGGTTTCTTGGTTTTTTGAAATTTCTATTGCCATATCTTCGTTCTTCTTTACTTTCTTTACTCTAGCTAACTCCCTATAGAAATAAAGTTCTTTATCTCTTATTTTAGGCCACTCACTCTTCATAGAGTTATTATATTCTTCATTTATTTCCTTTAATTTATTTTCGTAATATTTTATCTCACTTTCTTGATCTAATTTTTCCATAAACTCTGAAACACTATGTCTTCTATTATCTATTATATTTCTATCAGATGCTTCTGTTTCTAAGTCATCTGTGGTTCTGGGTTTGTAATTTAAAAATCTAATGCTGGTATTCCCTTTACTGTTTTGATAACTTATATAATTTTCAGGCTGACTCAAAGTTTTGCTTTGAATTAAATCACTAATCTTCCATTCTTCTCCTGCCCTTTCTTCAGAACTTATTTTTAAAGGGCTCATGAAAGTTATTCCCTTAGAGTGCATATTTTCAATCACGTCATTTACATTTATTTTGTATTTGGAGGCACTTCTATTAGTTAATCTTCCTATAAATTCTATGCTTACTAGCAAATTTGTTCCTTTAAATTCTTCGTATCCCTTTGTTTGAAAACCAAAACTCATTTTATCTATAAATTCTTTTATAGGCATCATTAGATCTGGGGCTATATATGTTATCAACATATTCTCATTCATATCACCTTCTAAAAATCCTAATGCTGCTTTATCTATTGTGTCCCACCTTTTATCTAACAGAGTTATTAAAACTTTAGCTCCTAATTTCTTTCTTGTCATACCTTTGATTCCTATTATATACATACCTTGGTGAATATATTTATACCCTGAATACTTTAATCCATTTTCAAATTCCTTGGCTACAATTTTTAACTCAACTGGCTTTGTTAAAACGCTTAACTCTACTTCTCTAGATATTCTGTATAACCCATTTTTATTCTCAAAAAATCCCATGCAATATATTTGTTGAGGTCTTATTGCCCTCAGAGTATCTCTTTGATATCTTTCGAGCTGTTTGTCTACTTCTGCAATATCTTCAAGCTCATCTATGTCTTCATTTTTACCTTTTTGTTTATCAATACAACTTAAAGATTTATCGTCTCTGCTTGCTATTCTTCTAAACAAACTCCTAGATAGGTCCATTTTTCTGAATTAATAGCTTGAGAAGAGGTAATTATGCCTGTTGAAGCCAAAACTATCTCTTTTCCTTTACTAGAATTTATTATTTCTAATAATTCTTTGATATAGTCACTGTTTTGTAATATCTTATTCTGCCTTATCTTATATTCCTCTAGCACTTTTAGCACTGAATTTAATTTATTACTGACAAGCAAATATTGTTCTTCAGATTGCTTTCGTTCTTTAAACAAATCTTCAATCCTTCGCTCTGAATCTTCCTGCTTTTTATCCCAATTTATATAAAAATTATATATCAGATCAACAATTAAATTTAATTGACTATTGTTAGAGTGCCAACTATGGTCTTCAATGTGATTTAGTCTACACCTTATATTCAGATTATCTTTGGTAGTAATTACCTTTCCAATATTAGCTTCTGAATTTGATTTCTCAATGATGACTGGCTCTGATACCACTTAAAATTTTACCAAGATTTTGCTCTTTCTTCTTTATCTGTTCTATCTTGGTTTCTTGGTTTTTTGAAATTTCTATTGCCATATCTTTACTTGCCAGAATCCAGCTTTCAAGTCAAATTTTGAGAAATATTTACTACCTTGTATTCTATTAATCCATTCTTGCTTATTTGGGATATTATAGGCATCTTCTATAGTATTATCATTTAGTCTTTTATAATTTATGACCATCCTAGATTTACCTCTAACTTCTTCTGCATGATTTCTTACTATGAATGCTGCAGACCTATGTGGACTTCTGCTTTCTCTTATGACTCCTAGTTTCAACAGTTCTTCTATATGCATCTTAAATTCTTCTATGTCTTTCGGAGTTG
>BDMV01000007.1:627650-639899 GCA_008326285.1 Oryza officinalis
TTGTAACATGAACTAGCCGATACTTGTAAATTGCGTTCGAAATTTTGAAATTTTGATCTTAATCTTATCTTTCTGTATGTATATGCCCCCTAATTTTGTTATGGAGAGCGAAACATCACAAAATTACAATCGGCTAAGAACAAATAATCATGAGACAACCGATTATACTAAAAAGAATTGTGCTAAGGACGATATAACTTATATCGGCCATCTAAAGGCGATGTCAACACATCGGCTACCATGTATCGGCAATATACAACCGAATCATGAATTAATCCAAATACTGGGGTAATACTTTTTCAGATATTTGCCATTAAGAGCTCTTCCAAATACCTCTCCATCAAGCCCTTGTAACATGTAGGCTCCTTTAGAAACAGATTTGTAAAT
This sequence comes from Oryza officinalis, assembly GCA_008326285.1. Classification (NCBI taxonomy): domain Eukaryota; kingdom Viridiplantae; phylum Streptophyta; class Magnoliopsida; order Poales; family Poaceae; genus Oryza; species Oryza officinalis. Next base: position 628,038 of record BDMV01000007.1, read on the forward strand.
CCGAAAAGGTCCTTCCCAATTTGGTGACCACTTGCCAAACTTATTATCACGAGTTCCAATCGGCAAAATCAATTTCCAAACCAATTCTCCCTCCTCAAAAGATTTCGGTACCACCTTTTTATTATAATGTCGCGCAACACGCTCCTTATCTTTTGTTATCTTTTGTAAAGCAGACATTCTAGACTGAACCAAGTCCTCTGACTTATCGACCATAAGATTATAATAGTCATCGGCTGTCAATTCATCTTGTAAATCAATCCTCCTTGAGCCGATGACATGCTCCCATGGCAAAACTGCTTCATGCCCATAGACTAACTTATATGGAGGAACTTGAATTGATCCATGACAAGCCATCCGATAAGACCATAACGCCTCAGCCAATCGGTTATGCCACTGCTTTGGAAAATCGGCAATCTTTCTCTTAATCAACTTAATCAAGCTTTTGTTAGATGCTTCTGCCTGTCCATTAGCTTGCGCATAATATGGTGAAGAATTCAACAATCTGATTCCCATGCTCTCCATAGATTGAACAAACTCATCTGACACAAAAATAGATCCTTGATCAGTCGTAATTGTTTGTGGAAGACCAAATCGGTATATAATATGCTCTTTAACGAACTGAATTGCATCCCCAGAATCAACTTTCTTCAATGGAACTGCTTCCACCCACTTTGTAAAATAATCGGTTGCTACCAATATATACTTATGTCCTTTACTCGACGGTGGATTGATCTGGCCGATCATATCAATTCCCCAGCCTCTGAACGGCCACGGCTTGATTATTGGATTCATAGCCGATGCTGGTGCTCTCTGAATGGATCCAAATTGCTGACAATCTCGACATCCCTTGTAATATCTGAAGCAATCCTCCAACATTGTCGGCCAAAAATACCCAACTCTCCGAAGTAACCACTTCATTTTATGAGCCGATTGATGAGTACCACAAATACCTTCATGTACTTCTCCCATCACAACCTTGGCTTGATCAGCACTTAGACATCTCAGCAACACCCCATCAATCGTCCGATAATACAGTTCATCATCTAACAAAACATATCTCAAGGCCTTATACCTCAATTTCCTTGAAACCGATTGAGAAGGATTCTTCAAGTAATGAAACACATCATACCTCCAATCATCGGCTACAATCGTACCAATCCCCATCTCAACATTTGTCATCATCGGCTTGTATCCCGATGCCCCCTGAGCCAAAGCATTAGCCTCTAAATTCTGCTCCCGAGGAACATATCTCAACGTCACCAGCCGAAACTCATCTATTAATGCCCGACACTTTTCATAATAAGCCACCAATACATCACTCTTGCATTCATATTCTCCGGCCAGTTGACTAATTATCAACAATGAATCACCCATGACTTCAATAGCATCGGCTTCAAACTCCTTCAAAAGTTGCAAACCTTTGAGAACTGCCTCATACTCAGCTTGATTATTTGTAGCATATGGCTTGATGGTAAAAGCAAATTCAAAACTTGCCCCTCTTGGTGATATAATAACCAAACCGATGCCACAACCATGAGTACAAACTGATCCATCAAAAAATAACGTCCAAGGTGCAATATCCACTGAGCCGATCGAATCATCACGATGTTCTACGATAAAATCGGCTATAGCTTGCCCCTTAATAGCTTTAGGTGACTCATACTTGAGATCGAATTCTGTTAAGGCATAAATCCACTTTCCAACCCTTCCTTTCAATACTGGAGCCGATAGCATATATTTAACCACATCGGCCTTACAAATTATAGTACATTCATTGGATAACAAATAATGCCTCAACTTCGTACATGAAAAATACAAGCATAAGCACAACTTCTCCACTGAAGAATACCTGGTCTCTGCATCCAAAAGTCTTCTGCTTAAATAAAAGATTACCCTCTCTTTACCTTCGAACTCCTGGATTAGGATCGAGCCGATTGACCTCTCATCGGCTGACAAGTATAATTTGAAAGGCACCCCTTTCTGTGGAGAAACCAAAACTGGAGGAGAACTTAAATATTTCTTAATATTATCCAAAGCCTTCTGTTGCTCTGCCCCCCATGTAAACTCCTGATCGGCTTTAAGTCTGAGTAAAGGTGTGAAAGGCTCTAATCTCCCAGACAAATTAGAAATAAATCTTCTGATAAAATTTATCTTGCCGATCAAAGATTGCAACTGTTTCTTGTCTTCTGGAGGCTGGATTTTCTGTATTGCGCTAATACTCCTTTGCGGTACCTCAATACCCCTCTCATGCACAAGAAAACCTAAAAATTGTCCAGCCGATACACCAAAAGCACACTTAGTGGGATTCATTTTTAAGCCATATTTCCTTGTTCTCTCAAATACTTTCCTTAGATCGGCTATATGATCAACAACCTCTTTAGATTTCACCACTACATCATCAATATAGATTTCAACCAATAAACCGATCAGATCATGAAAGATATAATTCATGGCTCTTTGATATGTAGCTCCAGCACTTTTCAACCCAAAAGTCATGACAACCCACTCATACAAACCGATTGCACCAGGACACCTAAAAGCAGTCTTGTGAATGTCTTCCTCCGCCATCAAAATCTGATTATATCCAGCATTGCCATCCATAAAACTTATAATCTTATGTCCCGAAGCAGCATCTACCAATTGATCGGCAATCGGCATTGGGTATTCATCCTTAGGAGTAGCCTTGTTTAAATCCCTGAAGTCGATGCAAACCCTAAGCTTGCCATTTTTCTTAATTACCGGAACTATATTAGAAACCCACTCAGCATATCGGCATGGACGAATAAAACCAGCATCATATAAACGAGTAATTTCAGCTTTAATCGCATCATACATATCAGCTTTACATCGTCTAGGTGGCTGTTTATATGGCCGATATCCCGGCTTGATAGGAAGCCGATGTTCAACAATCGATCGGCTGAGTCCTGGCATCTCAGAATACTCCCAAGCAAAACAATCGCTATATTCTTTTAAAAGCTCTATTAACTTAATCTTGAAGTCAGATAATAAATTTTTACTGATGAATGTCGGCCTAGACCTATCTCCTGACCCAATATCAACTTCTTCTAACTCGTCAGCCGACATAAAACCCTGACCTAACTTGCCATCGAGATCATCTACAGCATCTTCAGTATAGAAATTGGGACCCTCCACAGCACCCTCAAAGCAACAATTGGGGTTCTCCATCTCCGATCGGCTGTATATCACAATCAGACACTTTTAGATAATCCCCTTGCCAGATTTTTCCTGATAAGCAATCAACTCCATCCATCTCCCAAACAGATAAATCGGCATTAGCAACGTGTACTGACCTGTCGGCTGGAACAACCTCTATCTTGTCACCTTGCCATTGGATTAAGCTTTGATGCATGGTTGAAGGAATACAACAATTAGCATGAATCCAATCCCTTCCAAGCAGTAAGCTATATGAACCTTCCCATCAATGACAAAGAATGTAGTAGGAATCGTCTTGCTGCCGATTGTCAATTCTACATTAAGAACTCCCTTGGCCTCTGAAGGATTGCCACCAAAATCTTTAAGAACCATGTTAGTCTTGATGAGGTCCTCCGAACTCCTTCCCAATTTCTTAAACGTCGCATACGGCATTAGATTCACTGCAGCCCCACCATCAACTAACATTTTGGACATCGGCTTGCCATTAACAAATCCTTTGACATACAATGGCTTAAGGTGCCGATTCTCTGTTCCTTCGGGTTTCTCGAAAACAGCCTGTTCTGGTGACAATACCCATCTGGCACAAGATTCTTCCATGATGTCCGCATTGTCTTGATTAACCCCAAACTCTGCGGGTAGCACAAATACCATGTTGACCGACGAAGAAGCAATGGCTTTTCCTTTGACTATCCTTCTTGCCTCATCGGTTTTACTCTCATCGGCTGGTATTATTTTGTTCTTAACACGCCATTCCTGTTTTGTTTTTGCTCTCTTCAGCCGATGATCGATCTCTTGTTCAACTTCCTGAAATTGTTCCCTGCTCCTCATCCTCTGAACCCTTCTCTTCTGACTTTTGGAAAAAATCCCAGAAGGACACCATTGAGCTCTTAAAGTATCTTCAGTATCCTCCTCCTGGAAATAATCTTGATGAATTGGGCCCAATCTCTGATGAACAGGCAACTTCCTTTGCATCAGCCGATCTTCTTTAAGACGAAATCGGCTAAAATTCTCATTATAATTTGTATCGGCATTAGAACAACCTGGGCAATCTTCTATCGATGGTAACCTCATGCCTCTGTTCCAACAAAATATGAAAAACTCGCAGTTCCAATGTGAATCAAAGCCATCATCATCTTCATAATATTGGCTCTCTTGCCGATCATATCTCTTTTGATATTTATTGATCATGCTTGTAGAGTCAAACTTATTGAACCGATTATCCCGATTATCCCTTCTGTCGGCTGTCCTACCACTTGCATGAACCATGTTGATAGGAAAAGGATTACCATCAATCTTCATCGGCTTCTTGGAGTCATCAAATTTTATCCTGCCTTGTTCAATGGCCTCCTGGATCTGTTGCCGAAAAACTTTGCATTCATTAGTACTATGAGACCTTGTGTTGTGCCACTTGCAGTATTTCCTCCTCCCTAATTCCTCAGCCGATGGAATCACATGACCAGCAGGCAGCTGAATTTGTTTCTCCCGAAGCAAGAGATCAAAAATTTTATCAGCCTTATTGACATCAAAATCATATTTTTCCTCTTTCCCAGAGCTCTTGACCCATTGGCATGGAATCACCTTCTTGTTTCTTGCCCACTCGGCTGCTGCTACTTCGGGAACCTCCTCTTCCTCAGAATCGGAAACATAAGAGTTAATGAAGTTCACCTTCTTGAATGCTCTACTGGCCTCTTGAAATCTTTGTTCGTGCGCCGTTATCTTTTGGGCCAAATGAGCCAAACTATCAAAGTCTTGAGCCGAAAACCTCTCTTTGATTGGGGTTAACAAACCTTGGAAGGCTAAATCGGCTAATTGAGAATCTGTCAATGTCAGGCTGTAACATCTGTTTCTGACTTCCCTGAATCTCTGGATATAATCTTGGACAGACTCTTCTCGTTTCTGCCTAATGCTTGTCAAATCAGACAATTTCATCTCATGCACCCCACTGTAGAAATATTTGTGAAATTGTTTTTCCAGATCGGCCCAACTGTGAATAGAATTGTAAGGTAAAGATGAAAACCATGTGAAAGCCGATCCAGACAGAGATAAAGGAAATAGCCTGACTCTTAACGCGTCCGTAGCCGATGCTTCACCACACTGAGCTAAAAATCGGCTAACATGCTCATAAGTTGATACATTATCTTGTCCTGAGAACTTTGAAAAATCTGGAACCTTGTATCGGCTTGGTAACGGCACCCTCTCAAAATACTCTGGATATGGATGCCGATACAGGTTGTCACCATCCCTTGGCTTTAATCCGAACTGTTCTCTCATTACATCAGCTATCATATCGGCCCAAGGTTTCTGCCGAGTCCCATCTTGATGCTGTGGCTGTATCGGCTCATCTTGATAATACTGCGGTTGATGATATGGCTGAGGAGACGTTCTCTGCCGATACTGCACCTGTGGTGAATGAGGTTGAAATTGATAATTAAGATTACCACTTGTGTGGGACTGAGGAATTCGCGGAGCACTAAAATCTTGTTGATTAGGAACATATTGAGTGCTGGCAGCCTGTTGCTGGAAGGTTGGCACTTGCTGTCTTGCCGGTGTATGCATGATCGGCTGAGCAACTGGCTGATTGGTATTGAACATAGATGCAACTTGCTCAGCTGATATCTGTGGTATGTTATGCCCTACATGCTGAGGTTGTTGTCGGACCAGTACATGAGGATTGAACTCTACGTGCTTCTGTACCGATGCTGATATTTCCTGTTGACCTGTAGCCGATGTTGACGCCATCGGCTGTCCTGGGGCTATATTGGCAGGCTTTGGCTGGCTGGTCATAAGCGGCCTGTATTGCGGGAAGACCCCATCTGGTAAGAATATTGGTCCTTTGGCTTGATGTTCAGCGATAGTACCGTCAACCACAGACTTGACAATATTTGTTAAAGTGTTGACCAGCACTCCTGACTGGTTGATCAAAGCATGATGCACAGCATAGTCGATCCGATCTTGCAAATTCCTGGGCTCTTCAGGAGATTCCTCTTGCTTGACCCCTTTTTCCTTCCCAGAACTTGACTCTGGCTCTTCATTGTTGGGCAAAGTCACTTTGTATCTCTGAACCACCGTTCCTGCTCTAGTCTGGACAAAGGAATGCAAGTACTGGTTTTGAAGCTTGTTCATTATATCCTCCAGCTCTGCCTTTTGCTCCGACGTCAACTTGTCCACTGTCATTGGAATAATATTTTCTGGGTCAACGTCAGTTTTCTTGGAGTCTACCATGATGAAAATTCTTCGTGTCCCACTGGGCGTGCCAAAAGCGTGTTGATGCAAAAAACACACACTGGCCTGGGAGATCTGCTTAGCTCCAGTGCAGGTCCAAAGACTTCTTTCGGGTTCTAGGCGTGCCAATTGGTTTGATCCTGCAACCAATAAGAAACAAAGAAAGTGCAATTAAATCCACCAATGATAGCCGATCGGCTGGTTTACCGATGACATATCATTGAGCATTGAGCCGATGCAAGATGCATTAAATCGGCTATAACAGATAAAGCAAGATAAAGCTAAATCTACTCAATCGGCTGTAGATATCAACAAAATATAATCTAAGTCTCAAAACATATTTAAACTAAGTGATTGGGATAGATCGGACAGGGCGCCGAGACAGTATAAATCACTTATGCCTAAATATATTATGAAGCATAGATTACACAAGCTCATAGCATAGCCGATTAAGCAAATCTAACATGTATCGGCTAGTACTCCGATACCACTTTATACAGAGATATTACCATGAACAAAATATATTAAACAAACTGTCAAACTAGTGTTAAGATGACCCTAACCAGATTTGACAACAAGCTCAATATATTTTACTAAGTTAATATCTCGATATAAAGGGCAGATTTAATATATCAAGATAACAAGACAATTAAACCAGGTAAGGTCGGCTGAAACCCCGACGCTATCTCTATTAGTAATCATAGACAGGCTAGGGATTATGGTTCTGAACATGATTTAGTAGGTCAAACCTAACTGATGCAGCACCAAATATGTAAAGAAACACAATGCCTAGATGATCAAGTCGATGAAAACCTTTTCGAGATGGTAGATATATTGTGTAATCTAAACCAGCATCAATATATAACTCTATCGGCTAGTTTTCTGTAGAACAGTTATTAACCAATCTGAGTTATATGCTGATATCAATCTAGATTATACAATATATATGATAACTCGACGATTTACGCAAACAAGATTAGAGTGTCATGAAGATGGAAGCACTAATCCCGAGAGCGCAAGCCGCCATAACAAGTTTTACCTCTTGCTGGAGATCGAAACCGATGCAGCCCAACTCGAAAGCAAGAACTCGTCGGAAAAACGATGAAAGAGTAAAGGTGGCGATGCGCCGAAGTTGTTGTATTGATCTGTTGTTTTTCTTTACACGAACCTGGGCTTAATTTATACCCAGAACTCCACAATAAGTCCTTATCGGACACGACCCCTATCTCTATTACAACTCACATTAAAGACAGTTTCCTAATACAGACTCTAACCGACAGTATCTACTAGGAAACTAACATTATATCCTAAGCAATAGATACAATTCCCTTCTTCGGACCCAATCCGTATATGGGAATCCTCATGAAGCTCACCAACCGAGCCCGACAAAGACTCTGTTATCCTTTCGTCGGAATCGGCTACATCGGCTATCCTTGCCCGACTCTGTCTCAGCCGATGGTCACAATAGCCGATTCGATCACCAGTCGATAGACACCGTAGCCGATTCGGTCACCAACCGATTCTTGCTCTGTTTTGGTAACCGCCAGCTTCCTCCAAATCCGCTTTGATTCTATCTTCAGATCTAATATTTGATTTACCAAATTTGGTCGTTAACAACTTTCTGTTGTTCTCTATTGTAATTTCTGTGGTTTTCATCATAATCCTATGTAAACCAGAGTAGGGTTATTACCTCATGAGGGGTCTGAACCAATATAATCCTTCTCTTCTGCATGTTTGATGTCGTTTCGTGTAGCTCCTCGTTCCAACGTACCCCAATACCCTCATAATACGGTCTACGGGCATAACCCGTCGATAGTTTCAGCCGATGAGTTATCTAAGTGTTGCATCGGCTTATAAGGCTTAGATACAAGTTGGTTTTAGCCGATTGCAGCAAAGGTTTCATTGATTACTTAATCATTTGGATTTAATAAGATCGGACTTTCAGCCGATGTATGCTTTAACTATCGAGCCTACATCTAATATTCTATATTAATATTGGCCGATTGGCTTGTTGGATATTCGCTTTGGTATATCTATATCGGTTGACTGATTCATCGGATAGTTACTTTCTAATATACCTAAAGATTTTGGAAGGAAAGAAAAAAAAGAAAAGAAAAGACTTAGCAAAAATTTGATTTTGTCTTTGTCTTTTGAATTTATTTTTGGTGTTCCTCGATTTTCCGCGCATCTCATAACTCATTTGCATGCAATAAATATAAACAAAAAATGAAGAAGTATTAAATCTAAGAGGGATAAAAAGAATTAAATAAATGGTGGACACTTGAAATAACTCTCCATAAATCTCACAAGTTTTGCATCTTAATTAAAAATATGAGAACATCCAAAGTTTTGTTCAAATTGAAATAAAAACAGTGAATTTGTTTGAATTTTCAAAAATAAATTAAACATAAGAAAAATCCCAAAAATTCACCAAATAAAGTTCATGGTTGCACTAACCTCCAGTAAAATATGCACAAACTTTTGAGCAATGTAGCTTTCCCGAAAAATTCCCGAAACTCTCAGCTCACCCCAAAAATCCCCTCACCTCATCCCTTCTCCCTTTCTCTCTCTAATCAATGGGCCTAAGGACCACTGGCACCAACTGCCAGCTGCAACGGTGCCCCATCTATGCCTCTCGTTCTCTTTCCTCTCTCCCTCCTTGCAAGCATTTCGTCGAACATCTAGGGCACGAGTCAAAAGTCGTCGTCTCCAAGCCGGCCACACCACTCCTCCCCACTATAGACAGCCAGGTGGGCCGGCCAGGCTGACATGGCCCACGGTACGAATCGGCACGGCCTGTTACGACCCGTGTCCTGTAGCGGGCTGTGCCGTGCTGGCCCGCGTGTCGCGTGCGCGGCCCAGGCACGGCCCACCACGCTGCCGTGCCGTGCCGGTCCGGCACGGGCACAAATCAGCACGCGGGACGGCGGGGCACGTGGGCCGGCCGCAGCCCAGGAATCCGGAAAATAGAGAAAAAAAAGGGAAAAAAGGAGGAAAAGAGGGGAAAATAGGAAAAAAAATAAAAAAATGAAAAAACAGTGAGGAAAATATGGAAAAATTAAAAAAAGGAAAAATAGGGGAAAAATTAAAAGAAAGAAAAAAAAGGGAAAATAAAAAATGTGATTATAATTTATAAAAAAATAGGAAATTAGGGAAATAAATATAAAAAAGATGATTATAAAAAATAGAAAAAAGATAAATAAATATAAAGAATATGAGAAAAATGAAATAATGATATTTATTAATTTTGATATTACATGGCTGCCTCGTTAAAAATTTTATCATGTAAAAACTCATATTTGAGAAAACCATGACAAAGAAAAAAGAGTACAGCCTATAGGTCGAAAATTATTAAAAAAAACTAGCTAATCTTGTGCATCTGTATCGATGTAGAGATCTTCAAACTGAGCAACCAATTCCAAGTTCTCTGCGGAGTGTTGGGCACGTTCAGCAGCTAGCTCCCAGTCTTTGACGATGAGCAGCATTTCCACCATATCGCTGCTTAGATTTCTTCGTCGGTCCTCAATAATTCTTTCACATGTACTGAAGGCCGATTCAGAGGATACAGTAGAAACGGGCACCGTGAACACATCCCGTGCTAGTTTTGAGAGCACGGGATATTGAGTCTTGTGATCATTCCACCATCCAAGGACGTTGAGATCTTCAATGCTGGTACAGTCTCTATCTAAGTAGGACAATTCTTGGGTGCCTTGAAAAGTACCAGTTGTTCCTGAAGCGGAACTCCCAGCATGAGTGGAAGAGGAACTATCCCCCCAAATCCGTCCCCATTGTATTTTTTTCTTACCAGCGCCAGGGACAGTTGGGGGTCTTTGTAGGCGAAGTCCCTGAAACTTATTCTCATACTTGGCAAATGTCTCGTATAATTTAGTCTTAACATCAGAATAATAGTTAGTATAATCTATGTTCATTATCTCTCCAATAATATTCAACATATTAACCAATCCCCGTAATTTACCCCTAGGATCAAGAATAAATGCAAAAGCATACAGTACAGGGATTTCCTTCCAATATTTAAGATATTTTTGTTTCATATGAAAGACTCCAGCAGATAGTAGGTGGTCATTCTCATTTTCTCGTAATAAAGTAGCAATTTCAAGGATTTTGTGCAACATTAAATTAGCAATTGGATAATAAACTCCAGATAAAGCAACAGTGGCATCGTAAAATATCTCAAGAAATGCAGCAAACTTTTCTACTACATACCAAGTTGGCTCGGACATTATTAGTTGCCCATCACTGTTCGTAGCATTATTAGACTGCAAAAAAACGGTTAGTAAATCCTTATAAGGCAACACATGCCTCAACATTAGGTACGTGGTATTCCATCGATGATCTGTATCCGTGCGAAACTTACGGGGCTTCATACCCGATGCATCGCAAAATCTTTTCCATTTTGCAACCCGTGGGTTTGAGGCAAATAACCATGAGATTGNTTGACCATAGACAGAGAATACGGGTTGTAGAATTTCCATGGCCCTAGAGTTAGCAGCTGCATTATCTAGTGTTATAGCGAAAATTTTATTTGTAAGGTCAAACTCTTGAACAACCATGGAAATTCTTTCCGCGATATTATCAGCGGTATGTGCAACATCTATTAATCTTAAAGCAATGATTCTTTTCTGAATTTCCCAATTATCATCAACAAAGTGAGCAACTACACTTATGTAGTCTTCCTTGGCCTTACCACTCCAAATATCAGATGTGATACTAACAGAAAATGTGCAAGTGTTAAATAATTCCTTCAGTGTATCACGACCTTGTTTATAGAACTTTCTTAAATCATGGGTCGTGGTTTGAGAACTAACAGATTTAAACCTAGGGTTATGAGCAGTTTGAATATATTTTTCAAATGCAGTTGACTCACCAAAGTTTAGGGGTAAATCTTGTCTAGCAATTAATCGAGTAAGAGATTCTCGAGCAACCTGAGGATCATACTCCCACGAACGTACCGTACCATCAGGATTCAATATCAGCTGTTGTTGTCGCAGTTGGATGCCTTGCTTCTTAGCACACGACGCCGCATGCCGACCCAAATGTCCTGTTCCACTTGAAGATTTTCCAGATAATTTAGTTCTGCATATTTTACATCTAGCCAACGTTACCTCTTTACCGTCAGGGCCGGTCTCCTTGATCTCATCAAAATTTTGCCATACGGTGAAAGTTCTCGATCTTTTAGAGGATGAGGCCGTTAACCCACTTGCAGCCATAGTTCCTGATCCTTCTAAAGCCACCTGTGTGGTTGCAGGCTCTTCCGGCATCGGTGCAGGGATGCTGCCACCTTGCTCCATGCCGAAATTTGGGTCGTACTCGCTCATGTCGAATATCGGGTAATTCGGATCGTCCATGCTAAAATTTCAAAATTAACATATACGTAAATAATAACACTAATAATAATAATAATTTCTTACCTCCTTCAACTCTTTGTTTGCAGCTTACAAATAGGAA
>BDMV01000007.1:650962-661520 GCA_008326285.1 Oryza officinalis
ACAAAGAAAACGCAATTAAATCCACCAATGATAGCCGATCGGCTGGTTTACCGATGACATATCATTGAGCATTGAGCCGATGCAAGATGCATTAAATCGGCTATAACAGATAAAGCAAGATAAAGCTAAATCTACTCAATCGGCTGTAGATATCAACAAGATATAATCTAAGTCTCAAAACATATTTAAACTAAGTGATTGGGATAGATCGGACAGGGCGCCGAGACAGTATAAATCACTTATGCCTAAATATATCATGAAGCGTAGATTACACAAGCTCACAGCATAGCCGATTAAGCAAATCTAACATGTATCGGCTAGTACTCCGATACCACTTTATACAGAGATATTACCATGAACAAAATATATTAAACAAACTGTCAAACTAGTGTTAAGATGATCCTAACCAGATTTGACAACAAGCTCAATATATTTTATTAAGTTAATATCTCGGTATAAAGGGCAGATTTAATATATCAAGATAACAAGACAATTAAACCAGGTAAGGTCGGCTGAAACCCCGACGCTATCTCTATTAGTAATCATAGACAGGCTAGGGACTATGGTTCTAAACATGATCTGGTAGGTCAAACCTAACTGATGCAGCACCAAATATGTAAAGAAACACAATGCCTAAATGATCAAGTCGATGAAAACCTTTTCGAGATGGTAGATATATTGTATAATCTAAACCAGCATCAATATATAACTCTATCGGCTAGTTTTCTGTAGAACAGTTATTAGCCAAATCTGAGTTATATGCTGATATCAATCTAGATTATACAATATATATGATAACTCGACGATTTACGCAAACAAGATTAGAGTGTCATGAAAGATGGAAGCACTAATCCCGAGAGCGCAAGCCGCCATAACAAGTTTTACCTCTTGCTGGAGATCGAAACCGATGCAGCCCAACTCGAAAGCAAGAACTCGTCGAAGAAACGATGAAAAGAGTAAAGGTGGCGATGCGCCGAAGTTGTTGTATTGATCTGTTGATTATTTCTTACACAGACCTGGGTTCAATTTATACCCAGAATTACACAATCTATCCTTGTCGGACACGACTCTTATTTCTATTACAACTCATACTAAGGATAATTCCCTAATACAAACTTTAACCGACGATATCTATTAGGAAACTAACATTATATCCTAGTTAATAGATACAATTCCCTTCTTCGGACCCAATCCGTATGTGGGAATCCTCATGAAGCTCACCAACCAAACCCGACAAAGACTCTGTTATTCTCTCGTCGGAATCGGCTACATCGGCTATCCTTGTCCGACTCTGTCTCAGCCGATGGTCACAATAGCCGATTCGGTCACCAGTCGATAGACACCGTAGCCGATCCGGTCACCAACCGATTCTTGCTCTGTTTTGGTAACCGCCAGCTTCCTCCAAATCCGCTTCGATTCTATCTTCAGATCTAATATTTGATTTACCAAATTTGGTCGTTAACAATAGGGAACTCGAAGAACTCTTCTAAGGGGGCCCCAAGCCAAAAAAAAGCAAATCTCTTTCATGATTTTGTAGGTGTAGGTATATAGTGAAGTGATACCGAGGCCCTCTCCACAACCTAGTAGTTGATGGGTATGGGGAGGAGAGAGAAGAGTGGGTATGAGGGCTTCTCTCGCCATCCATAGCCCCCTTTCTTTAAAATGCAAAGTGGACGTTCCCGCACGAATCTCCGGAATTCGGATTCCTGATATTGATCACTAGAATCAAGCTTTTTATGAGGCTCTCTACCCGCTATGTAAAATAACCTGACTCTGAGTAGTTACATACTACTCTATATAACATAGAAAAAGCAGGCTACCCATAACGGGAGAACCAAATCCTCATTGAATTGGATTTATCAATTCGAAGGGCAGTATCCCCTGTGAATCCACCACCTGTATGATAAGTTCTTAATGTTAGTTGAGTGCCAGGCTCTTCAATAGATTGAACCGCAATAATACCTATGGCTTCCCCCAATTGGGGGGGGGCAATATTTGTTTAAGGATGTTAGATAGGTGATTCATCAATGATGCCGATTGGGAATCTAAGGAGGGGGTGAACCCTAGTACCGCTATATATCCATCTTCTGATAGTGGGTGGTTTTCGTACACGTAGCGCCTTGCTACCAAGTGCCAGTAGTGTAGGAGATCCCTGCAATAAGAGTTGTGAGTGAAATCGGCTGCTTGTTGCTAGCGGGAAGGAAGGAACGGTCAGATTACCAAAAAAGCCAGCTACATGTATACTCGTAGGAAAGACAAGATCAAATAGAACCGATAGAAAGTAAGAAGGGTAAGCAATCCTCTGATTCTATTTTTATAGTCATTCGTCATTCGATCAATAGTGCAAGCCTAAACGTCAGGTATTGAAATAGCATGGTATTAAAAGGGTACCGAACTTCTATACTATAATAGTACCGAAGGCCTTTTCTTGTCTCACCGAATATGAAATGCAACCTTCTACTAAAAGTATGGGGGATAATATATTTTATCTAATTAGTACCCTAAGGATACTCTTTTTTCTGCACGAACGATATAGAAGTACTATCTATGTATTTGGTTACCTATGACCTATTACCAACTTAACTATGTTGGTCTTTCCCATTGAATGTCAGTCTTGAAACATTGCCTTGTATATTCAGAACAGTAATGAAATGTCTCTGAATCTGGTATCCAAACGTTGTAAGTCGTACCCGGTTATACGTATCACCCAACAACACGTCAAGGATGGTATCTCTTGAATAGGCGTATGAAAGATTTCTTGCTTCTTTCGAGGAACCGGACACTGGCGCTTGGGTAAGGCGTTCTCGCAGCAAAATCCTTCGTGAGGTCTATCTACTGGGCTTGAGTTTGAGGTCTACATCGTAGGTAGGGTCTTCTAAAAACCACATGAACCTTCACTCTTCTGTCTGAGGAGGGCAAATATAGGTATAAAGCCTGGGCGAGTGTCTTTGTCCAGCGCGAGAAAGCTCGGAATTGAATGCTTTGAATGCGCAAAATGAATGCTTTGGAACAGTTGGTACTTTCCGATCGGAAGATGCTCTTTGACTTTCGCCTCTATTGTTCATACTTATTTATGTGCTGCCAGTCGTACTCCTGTTAAAAATATAATTTTTGATACAAGATAAGAAACGCTTCGTGCCTCGCATTTGACGGGCGGAGTTCAATGGATGCTATTTCTCCTGAGCTTAATCTCGGAAGTGAGTTAGCGAATAATAAATTATTTCCATTCTTCCAGATCATTCTTTCTTTTCCCACGACTCCGTGTTGGTTTTGCAGTAGAATGAGCTGCAGACTCCCAGTGTTATTTCAACCTTAAGTTCCATNTGGGTTAGCCCCTTCAATCATCGGCTACAACGCTCCCAAAACATCTTCCCTACTCCAAGGGCAAACACGTGAGCCGATTCCTTCTGAAGCTGGCAAGAGAAAAAGAACCAGGCCATCGGCTACTGCTCTACTGGCTATAAAGAAGAAAATCACCAAAAAGCAGAAAAGCTATGAGCCAGATGAAGAAGATATAGAAAAAGCCATCGATGAAGCAGCTGCCGAGCTGAGTGAAACAGTAGAAGAAACTCCAACAATTAGCATCCCTATTCCTCAGCAAACCCCACCAACGCCGATTCACAAGACATATCAACCTCGGGTATGTACTTTGTACTCTTAGCCTTTCCACAACTCTTTTTGCCGATCTCATTGTTAACCCTTCTTATGCAGAAAAAGAAATTGGCTGCCAAAAAGAAACATGCACCGCCTCCATCGGTAACACTTCCTTCAGAATTTGCTTAACCCTTATTTCCTCACGTATTAACTCGTTTTATATCTCAGCCGATCCGCTCTCCAACTCCTATTCATCATGATTCAAGTGAACATACCCCATCGGCTAGAGACAGTCACCATATTGAAGATCAGCCGATTCCTCCTATCCCTGTAAGTATTTGTATCAAAAATATAAATCGGCCATTAATATTCTATTACCTAACAATCTTGTTTCTTTTAGGCCTTAGCCGACATGTTCTCTTTTGACATAAGGCAATTCATGGATGAAGAGGAAGAAACATCAAGCAAGGCTATTGCTCCTATAGCCGATGACTTAAAGGCTACTCTCAAAGATATTGCCCATCGGCTTGAAGGTTCCCTTGATGCTTTGGTTGTCAACTGTGGACCAATCAGAGCACGATTTGAAGACATTCAAGACCAGATCCCAGACGATGTGGCTGAAATCATCTCCCCAGCAGTTTTCCTTGAACAATATCGCCACAAGCTAGAAAGAGCAAGGCAGAGGATAGCCGATAGGCGAGAGCGAAAGGATCTTGAGACAACCATCCATGCCAATCGGCAATCCATAAACGAGGAAAAAGCCAAGCTTGATCAAATGATATCTGGGCCCAGTTCCATTCAAAGCAATATAGATCGGCTAAAGAATAGAAAGATTGAACTATTGGCTGAGTTAGAAGCCTGCAATGCTGAGTTATCACTAGAGGAACAGAAGCTTGCCGATTTACCAAGAGCCATCGAAGAACAAAAATCCAAGCTGAAGTCCTCAATCAGACACTTAGCCGATCTGAACAAATCCGTGAAAGTCATCCCAGGAAGTGATGCAGCCGATGCCCAAGCCATAGAAAAAATAGAACAAATTAGGCAAAGGGCCATATCGGCTATCCAAAAACTTGTAACATGAACCTGCCGATGAGAATATGAACTCCATACTTGTCAATTGCTATACTTGTCAATTGCTTTTGAAATTTCAAAATTTTGAAATTTTGATCTGCTGTATGTATATGCCCCCTAATTTTGGTATGGAGAACGAAACATCACAAAATTACAATCTGCTAAGAACAAATAACCATGAAACAACCGATCACACCAAAAAAGAATTGCGCTAAGGGCGATATAACTTATATCGGCCATCTAAAGGCGATGTCAACACATCGGCTACCATGTATCGGCAATACACAACCGAATCATGAATTAATCCAAACACTTGGGTAATACTTTTTCAGATATTTTCCATTAAGAGCTCTTCCAAATACCTCTCCATCAAGCCCTTGTAACATGTAGGCTCCTCTAGAAACAGATTTGTAAATCCGAAAAGGTCCTTCCCAATTTGGTGACCACTTGCCGAACTTATTATCACGAGTCCCAATCGGCAGAATCAATTTCCAAACCAATTCTCCCTTCTCAAAAGATTTAGGTACCACCTTTTTATTATAATGTCGCGCAACGCGCTCCTTATCTTTTGTTATCTTTTGTAAAGCAGACATCCTAGATTGAACCAAGTCCTCTGACTCATCGACCATAAGATTATGATAGTCATCGGCTGTCAACTCATCTTGCAAATCAATCCTCCTTGAGCCGATGACATGCTCCCATGGCAAAACTGCTTCATGCCCATAGACCAACTTATATGGAGGAACTTGAATTGATCCATGACAAGCCATCCGATAAGACCATAACGCCTCAGCCAATCGGTTATGCCACTGCCTTGGAAAATCGGCAATCTTTCTCTTAATCAACTTAATCAAGCTCTTGTTAGATGCTTCTGCCTGTCCATTAGCTTGCGCATAATATGGTGAAGAATTCAACAATCTGATTCCCATGCTCTCCATAGATTGAACAAACTCATCTGACACAAAAATAGATCCTTGATCAGTCGTAATTGTTTGTGGAAGGCCAAATCGGTATATAATATGCTCTTTAACGAACTGAATTGCGTCTCCAGAATCAACTTTCTTCAATGGAACTGCTTCCACCCACTTTGTAAAATAATCGGTTGCTACCAATATATACTTATGTCCTTTACTCGACGGTGGATTGATCTGGCCGATCATATCAATTCCCCAGCCTCTGAACGGCCACGGCTTGATTATTGGATTCATAGCCGATGCTGGTGCTCTCTGAATGGATCCAAATTGCTGACAATCTCGACACCCCTTGTAATATCTGAAGCAATCCTCCAACATCGTCGGCCAAAAATACCCAACTCTCCGAAGTAACCACTTCATTTTATGAGCCGATTGATGAGCACCACAAATACCTTCGTGTACTTCTCCCATCACAACCTTGGCTTGATCAGCACTTAGACATTTCAGCAACACCCCATCAATCGTCCGATAATACAGTTCATCATCTAACAAGACATATCTCAAAGCCTTATACCTCAATTTCCTTGAAACCGATTGAGAAGGATTCTTTAAATAATGAAACACATCATACCTCCAATCATCGGCTGCAATTGTGACAATCCCCATCTCAACATCTGTCATCATCGGCTTGTATCCCGATGCCCCCTGAGCCAAAGCATTAGCCTCTAAATTCTGCTCCCGAGGAACATATCTCAACGTCACTAGCCGAAACTCATCTATTAACGCCCGACACTTTTCATAATAAGCCATTAACACATCACTCTTGCACTCATATTCTCCGGCCAGTTGACTAATTACCAATAATGAATCACCCATGACTTCAATAACATCGGCTTCAAACTCCTTCAAAAGTTGCAAACATTTGAGAACTGCCTCATACTCAGCTTGATTATTTGTAGCATATGGCTTGATGGTAAAAGCAAATTCAAAACTTACCCCTCTTGGTGATATAATAACCAAACCGATGCCGCAGCCATGAGTACAAACCGATCCATCAAAAAATAATGTCCAAGGCGCAATATCCACTGAGCCGATCGAATCATCGCGATGTTCTACAATAAAATCGGCTATAGCTTGCCCCTTAATAGCTTTAGGTGACTCATACTTGAGATCAAATTCTGTTAAGGCATAAATCCACTTTCCAACCCTTCCTTTCAATACTGGAGCCGATAGCATATATTTAACCACATCGGCCTTACAAACTATAGCACATTCATTGGATAACAAATAATGCCTCAACTTCGTACATGAAAAATATAAGCATAAGCACAACTTCTCCACTGAAGAATACCTGGTCTCTGCATCCAAAAGTCTTCTGCTCAAATAAAAGATTACTCTCTCTTTACCTTCGAACTCCTGGATTAGGATCGAGCCGATTGACTTCTCATCGGCTGATAAGTATAATTTGAAAGGCACCCCTTTCTGTGGAGAAACCAAAACTGGAGGAGAACTTAAATATTTCTTAATATTATCCAAAGCCTTTTGTTGTTCTGCCCCCCATGTAAACTCCTGATCGGCTTTAAGTCTGAGTAAAGGTGTGAAAGGCTCTAATCTCCCAGACAAATTAGAAATAAATCTTCTGATAAAATTTATCTTGCCGATCAAAGATTGCAACTGTTTCTTGTCTTCTGGAGGCTGGATTTTCTGTATTGCGCTAATACTCCTTTGCGGTACCTCAATACCCCTCTCATGCACAAGAAAACCTAAAAATTGTCCAGCCGATACACCGAAAGCACACTTAGTGGGGTTCATTTTCAAGCCATATTTCCTTGTTCTCTCAAATACTTTCCTTAGATCGGCTATATGATCAACAACCTCTTTAGATTTCACCACTACATCATCAATATAGATTTCAACCAATAAACCGATCAGATCATGAAAGATATAATTCATGGCTCTTTGATATGTAGCTCCAGCACTTTTCAACCCAAAAGTCATGACAACCCACTCATATAAACCGATTGCACCAGGACACCTAAAAGCAGTCTTGTGAATGTCTTCCTCCGCCATCAAAATCTGATTATATCCAGCATTGCCATCCATAAAACTTATAATCTTATGTCCCGAAGCAGCATCTACCAATTGATCGGCAATCGGCATTGGGTATTCGTCCTTAGGAGTAGCCTTGTTTAAATCCCTGAAGTCGATGCAAACCCTAAGCTTGCCGTTTTTCTTAATTACCGGAACTATATTAGAAACCCACTCAGCATATCGGCATGGACGAATAAAACCAGCATCATATAAACGAGTAATTTCAGCTTTAATCGCATCATACATATCAGCTTTACATCGTCTAGGTGGCTGTTTATATGGCCGATATCCCGGCTTGATAGGAAGCCGATGTTCAACAATCGATCGGCTGAGTCCTGGCATCTCAGAATACTCCCAAGCAAAGCAATCGCTATATTCTTTTAAAAGCTTTATTAACCTAATCTTGAAGTCAGATAATAAATTTTTACTGATGAATGTCGGCCTAGACCTATCTCCTGTCCCAATATCAACTTCTTCTAACTCGTCAGCCGACATAAAACCCTGACCTAACTTGCCATCGAGATCATCTACAGCATCTTCAGTATAAAAATTGGGACCCTCCACAGCACCCTCAAAGCAACAATTGGGGTTCTCCATCTCCGATCGGCTGTATATCACAATCAGACACTTTTAGATAATCCCCTTGCCAGATTTT
Organism: Oryza officinalis; assembly: GCA_008326285.1. NCBI lineage: Eukaryota > Viridiplantae > Streptophyta > Magnoliopsida > Poales > Poaceae > Oryza > Oryza officinalis. The sequence goes on from BDMV01000007.1 coordinate 659,288, forward strand.
TCCTGATAAACAATCAACTCCATCCATCTCCCAAACAGATAAATCGGCATTAGCAACGTGTACTGACCTGTCGGCTGGAACAACCTCTATCTTGTCACCTTGCCATTGGATTAAGCTTTGATGCATGGTTGAAGGAATACAACAATTAGCATGAATCCAATCCCTTCCAAGCAGTAAGCTATATGAACCTTTCCCATCAATGACAAAGAATGTAGTAGGAACCGTCTTGCTGCCGATTGTCAATTCTACATTAAGAACTCCCTTGGCCTCTGAAGGATTGCCACCAAAATCTTTAAGAACCATATTAGTCTTGATGAGGTCCTCCGAATTCCTTCCCAATTTCTTAAACGTCGCATACGGCATTAGATTCACTGCAGCCCCACCATCAACTAACATTTTGGATATCGGCTTGCCATTAACAAATCCTTTGACATACAATGGCTTAAGGTGCCGATTCTCTGTTCCTTCGGGTTTCTCGAAAACAGCCTGTTCCGGTGACAATACCCATCTGGCACAAGATTCTTCCATGATATCCGCATTGTCTTGATTAACCCCAAACTCTGCGGGTAGCACAAATACCATGTTGACCGACGAAGAAGCAATGGCTTTTCCTTTAACTATCCTTCTTGCCTCATCGGTTTTACTCTCATCGGCTGGTATTATTTTGTTCTTAACACGCCATTCCTGTTTTGTTTTTGCTCTCTTCAGCCGATGATCGATCTCTTGTTCAACTTCCTGAAATTGTTCCCTGCTCCTCATCCTCTGAACCCTTCTCTTCTGACTTTTGGAAAAAATCCCAGAAGGACACCATTGAGCTCTTGAAGTATCTTCAGTATCCTCTTCCTGGAAATAATCTTGATGAATTGGGCCCAACCTCTGATGAACAGGCAACTTCCTTTGCATCAGCCGATCTTCTTTAAGACGAAATCGGCTAAAATTCTCATTATAATTTCCATCGGCATTAGAACAACCTGGGCAATCTTCTATCGATGGTAACCTCATGCCTTTATTCCAACAAAATATGAAAAATTCGCAGTTCCAATGTGAATCAAAGCTATCATCATCCTCATAATATTGCCTCTCTTGCCGATCATATCTCTTTTGATATTTATTGATCATACTTGTAGAGTCAAACTTATTGAGCCGATTATCCCTTCTATCGGCTGTCCTACCACTTGCATGAACCATGTTGATAGGAAAAGGATTACCATCAATCTTCATCGGCTTCTTGGAGTCATCAAATTTTATCCTGCCTTGTTCAATGGCTACCTGGATCTGTTGCCGAAAAACTTTGCATTCATTAGTACTATGAGACCCTGTGTTGTGCCACTTGCAGTATTTCCTCCTCCCTAATTCCTCAGCCGATGGAATCACATGACCAGCAGGCAGCTGAATTTGTTTCTCCCGAAGCAAAAGATCAAAAATTTTGTCAGCTTTATTGACATCAAAATCATACTTCTCCTCTTTTCCAGAGCTCTTAACCCATTGGCATGGAATCACCTTCTTGTTTCTTGCCCATTCGGCTGCTGCTACTTCGGGAACATCCTCTTCCTCAGAATCGGAAACATAAGAATTAATGAAGTTCACCTTCTTGAATGCTCTATTGGCCTCTTGAAATCTTTGTTCGTGTGCTGTTATCTTTTGGGCCAAATGAGCCAAACTATCAAAGTCTTGAGCCGAAAACCTCTCTTTGATTGGGGTTAACAAACCTTGGAAGGCTAAATCGGCTAATTGAGAATCTGTCAACGTCAGGCTGTAGCATCTGTTCCTGACTTCCCTAAATCTCTGAATATAATCTTGGACAGACTCTTCTCGCTTCTGCCTAATGCTTGTCAAATCAGACAGTTTCATCTCATGAACCCCACTGTAGAAATATTTGTGAAACTGTTTTTCCAGATCGGCCCAACTGTGAATAGAATTGTAAGGTAAAGATGAAAACCATGTGAAAGCCGATCCAGACAGAGATAAAGGAAATAGCCTGACTCTTAACGCGTCCGTAGCCGATGCTTCACCACACTGAGCTAAAAATCGGCTGACATGCTCATAAGTTGACACATTATCTTGTCCTGAGAACTTTGAAAAATCTGGAACCTTGTATCGGCTTGGTAAGGGCACCCTCTCAAAATACTCTGGATATGGATGCCGATACAGGTTATCACCATCCCTTGGCTTCAACCCAAACTGCTCTCTCATTACATCAGCTATCATATCGGCCCAAGGTTTCTGCCGAGTC
>BDMV01000007.1:661620-688654 GCA_008326285.1 Oryza officinalis
TCAATAATTCTCTACCTAAATATCTAGTTTCTAGATGTTATGTTTTTCCATAGTTCATTACTTAAAAAAACATATACATAACCATGGTATTTAGAGTGTTCAGAATTATGCTTGTCTTTTTCTCCTAAATAGAAACTATTCCACTCTTTTTCCCTATTTTGTTTAACATTGTAACTTTACCAAAGTTTATTTGTGTGAATCAACTAGTCTTATCGAGAGAACAATATGGTGGATTTGCACAAGACCTAATAGGATCGAACTAATTCCAATGTCACTCTCGAGTAGACAAAAAAATACTAACCAATCAAACACCAAACACCATGGGGGATGGATTGTAATAGTACCTGCTGTTGTTCCCCGTCAATGGTGTTGCTTGAGGATCTCCAAGAGATTACCCAAATTACTCTCCAAACACCCATATAGCTAGCTCTCCAATTGATTTGACAAGCCAAACTTATTGCTCAATTCAACAGCCTTTTTATTTACACTCTCCATTCTAAACCTATGACACTAGGACCCATATGTCAGCCTCTACCACCCCTTATTCTTCCTCCTCTTTCTCCCCCTCTTCCTCTTCCCCTAGCCCTTCAACTCTATTGTGGTGATGAATTCCGTGTAACAGCGACGATGGATGACGACAACGCAGGTGACGATGGCGACCTCGACAATGACGGAAGCCACAACGAATGGCGGCGGCGGATGGTGACGGTGACCTTGACGACGACGGTAGCCTTAGCACAGACCTCGGGTCGGGGAGGCGGCAACCCAGTGCGCAGAGGCGGAGGCAACAAAGTGTTGGTATTTGTTATGATTCCAGATAAATCCGCAAGCGCACAGATACTGTTATAGCACTTCACCTTAGAGTATTCCAAGGGTATCGAATCACAAGGTACGTATGTGTATATCTAGAAATAGAATTCAATCCAAGGACAATAACTAATGGTAGGCTTAGGCTAGAGAGGATTCCTATAGATTAATTAACTATATTTAAAGTTAAAGGTAAAACTCTATCGATTGCTTTGGGCACCAACTCTCCCCTGGTCTGCCAAGCTGAGTCTGTCCTGTAGCTCTATGATGTACCCGAACATGGAGGTTTGCAAAGGACGGACATGGCTGTCACCACCTACTACATACCTCACTTTCTGTGGAGCACACAACAAACAAAGGTAACCACTAACCTAGACACCACGCTTAAGTTATTGATTACTATTCTAGCCTCGCGCATGAACTTCCTTCTTCATCTAGAGTCCTAGTACTAAACCACTTAATATAAATACTAAGTGACGAACCCACAATGATGAAGATATATCTCACTTATGTAAGCTAATTAAATACCAAAGGAAATCTCCAACACTTACATTATTAAAGAAGCATTTGTCGAGGTACAAGAGAGGAGAGAACGCCAACAACTCCTGCACTCCTCTGGAACTTCCCCTCGCTCTCTACCTATTTTCTCCACACTACTAAAGTGATGTCTAATGTATGAAAGTTAGTTGTACTCCAATTTGTTGTGTGTTTGAGAGTGAAGTGAGCTCCTCTTTTTATAGCAGCTCAATGATGGTTGTAGGTCGATAGTTAAGTCAGTAAACACCCCTAACTGTTATTGGGGACCAATAGGGAAGCGCCACGTGGAAGCTGGCGGTTAGAGGCACCAGCCCTAGTTTGGCCGAACCCATGGTTCAGCCGAACCAGGCAAACCACCTCTTGCCACCGCCTCTCTTCTGTGTATGATAGTGTTGATGAGAAAACACGACAGCTTGGGAGTTTTGCTTAGCTCCAGTGCAGGTCCAAATCTTGCTTTCTGGTTCAGGGCATGCCAGTTGGTTTGATCCTACAACTAACAAGATATACAAGAAAGCAATATTAGTAAACGATAGCCGATCGGCTGGTGGGTCGATGACATATCGTAGAGACCTAGCCGATGCAAACAAGTCGAATTGGCTGTAAGGTAGAAGATACTACTCATAAACTAGATTTTAGGTTAAATATAATCGTAAACAAGTTTTCCTTAACAGAATCAATCCTATAGGTCGAACCCAATCGATACAGCATGAGATTAAAATTTTTTAAAGTCGATTGTCATACAATTATATGGCCTAAAAAAACTAGCCGATGGGTAGAAGTTGTAGATTGGACCCAAAACAATCATGATCAGCTGTAGAGACAAATAATAGGTAATTACTAATTTAATCCTTTCCTTAGATGCAAGCAATTACAATAGATCGGACCCAACCGAGGCAATATTAATTGCTTATAACCAAGATCAGATAAATCAATAATTACATGAACTTATATCATAGCCAATGAGATATTTTAGGATATTTTAGATAATGTATCGGCTAGAACTCCGGTACAGCCTTATATAAGAATATCAATCTTGATCAAATATACTAAACAAGTTTCAATCTCGATGGATCGAACCTAACCGATGGCAACGTGAGGTTAGAAACGAGCTTAGTATATTTAAAGGATTGATATACTTATATAAGATGACAGATATAACACATTAAGAAAAAAAACATGTAAACTTAAATGCAAAACGGTTATATCAGGTAAGATCGGCTGAAACCCCGATTCTACCCTTATTAGCAATCAATAAGCAGGTTAGTTTTTAGATTCTAAACACGAGGTCAAACCCACTTGATGCAGCACTAAGTATGAAAAGAAGCATAAAGTCTAAACAATCAAGCCCTTGACTGATTTTCAGGATGGTGGTTATCTTAGCTAATCTAAACACAAAATCCTAGAAAAGGCCTGGCAGATACATGTAAATTGAGCCATCAAGTTAGATTGACTAAGATATATGATAGCCAGCAGTTGCACGAGATAAATTAGAACATCTAAAATGATATCCTAATCCACCAATACAAGCCGTTGTGACAAGCCATACCTGATGTGCACTAGGGTTCCCGATCTTCTGAAAGATTCTGATAAACAACGATTTGGACGGAGTCGCGACANTTTACTCTCACAATTCTATTTACCTTGAACTTACCACAAGAGTTGAACCATTTGATGTAATATGGATGAGGATGCGGTTGTGTAGGCAACTCAAGTTTCTCAACCAAATCTGAACTCACAAAGTTATTGCAACTCTCACTATCGATTAGAATACGACATGCTCTATTCTTAACCACAAACTTTGTTTCAAATAATTCGTGGTACTGCCATTGCTCCGCTTTCTCCATTTGAGAACTTAGCACTTGTTGCACCAAAGTACTTTCATCACGTGCATCTGTGGAAGGTGATGTAGCAGCTATGGTTTGTCTCCCATCTAACTTTATCTCATATCCATAAGAGACGTAACCTGCCATTATCAGTAGAAAAAGAGAACAACAGGACAATATTGTTCCTATTAACTACAGATCATGGAAGCATCTTACAGAGCTCTTACATGGACCTCATCATCGTCACATGCCATTGAAACACCAAAACAGCAACAAACGGTGAATGTTATCCCTAATAATCTACTATGCAAGTGTGGTGGTGCCTCTCAACAATTCTCAGCAATATGGAGTACCTAACCAAGCTCTTATAAAGTTCTTACCAGCAAAGCAAAGGATACCTGGAAGGCGTAGTCAGCGATTGCAGGGATCAAGAACCTATGCTGTCCAGAAGTAATATGTGGAGCTAGGAAGGCCAAATATATGTGAGTGGTACACAATCCAATGACAGATAGTAATGCTGAATAAAAATCCCAAGTCACGTGCCCTTAGTTGCTGGTCTACTCGTGTCCTAGACAGTAGTGGTAACAATGATGGCGCAAATGAATATGACACTAGTAAACAACAAGGAAGGACTGGCAGGCAAGCTTCGGCGAGTCTCAATAAAAATAGCAAAACCGAACTGGCAGATAAGCTCAACGGAGCGCGTCGTGAGCTCGATGCACTAGTGGAAATCAACTTTTCTTTTTTTTTGATATTTTTTTCTTTTCCAAGAGCACGAAATAGGCACAACTCCAAGTTACAGCTCAATCGGAGTTGATATGTGGCCTATGGAATTTTCTGAAACCACTATAAAGCAAGTGTAGAAACTTGTGAGCTCGAACAGACAATTTTGCAAGCCAAATTTCGGGATTTTGGATTCGCCAAACCCACCAAATGGGGAGAGACACAGATGTAAATTTTTTTTCTCTTATCCGAAAAGATAAATTTGCCTTATTCCGAGTCCGTATGCAAAAGTTATGGCTGTTTGAAGTTTGGGCTTCCGGCTAGGTTTTCCAGAGGGGATATAACCTAGTCTTTTTACGGTGGAATTGGGATATGGTGGCAGCAGAGTATGTAGGGTGTTCTGGTGATGCGTGGTGATCTGATGGGTGTTTATGATGGCGGAATGGCTCTCAAAGGATGAACCCTAACACACGGTGAAAGGTGGCGGCTAGGGTTATAAAGGAAAAACACACGACTAGACTAAAACACGCACTAGACCAGCAATAAGAACTTAAACTAGGACTCAAACTCAACACTACGGACTCTGAAAAAGAATCATGCAAAGGCTAAACACTGTCTAGGTTAAGGTAAATAACGACTAAATTTTTTTTTGGCTTTTCTGTAGACTCTAGGATTATTGCGAAAACAAAAACTAATCTAGGGTAAAGAAACTGGGCGAACCTGACAGTAAACCTAGAGCTCTGATACCACTTGATGTGCACTAGGGTTCCCGATCTTCCGAAAGATTCTGATAAACAACGATTTGGATGGAGTCGCGACACAAATCGATCCGGCTTCTTGAACGCGCACGCTCTTGAGCCCCGCAATCGCAGCACCACGTCTCCTCTGGTTATCACCCGTGTCGAAATGCAGGTGACCTCGCCGAGAAGGCTAATCCCTGTTTGCCAATCGAAGAACACAAACAAGAATGAGATAGAATACAACCAAAATTACAGATGAATGATTAAGCTCACAAGTTGGGGTCTTACAAACCGATCTAGCGGCGAAACTGTTCTTGACAGATTAATCTAAGCAAAACCCAAAACCTAAAGATGGTGACAGCTTCTGATATATGGAGTTTAGGGTCGTGCAAGCACCCCTTGACGCAACCCTAATGGGCTCAAACACGATACACGGCCCAAAGGCCCAAATACGGCGTCGCAGCGCCAGGACAGATTCTGAATGTTAACTTGTTCTGTCAATTCCCGATGACTCGTAATGAATTTGGACATGGGAGCAGAACCATTGGAAAGGTTATCTTTTTAGCTTTCCATCCATATAAAGAATGCCTCAATCCGAGCACGTATACAACCTGGGCGCCCGTTTTAGTGCAGACTGGTCCTGGACTCCGAATTGCACCCGAAGTTGACTTGGAGAAGGTCTTGGTTTGGTCCCCAGTCAACTTCTTTGATATTCCATGCATTCGTTATGCTCGGCTTCTTTTCCTTCATCCAAGCAAGTACCTCTGCAAACGAAAACAAACAAAACTCATTGTGTAGCAACGTGTGTTCAAAATATAACAAGTAAATCTTATGTAGAACTGGTTAACCTTTGGCTGATTAATACACAAGGTAGTCATGGTTATATCCGAGCTAGTTGTGTCCTCATCAATACCTCTTGCTGGAGATCAAACCCAATGCAGCCCAACTCGAAATAAGAATTTGTCGAGAAGTAAAAGTAAAAGGGTGGCGATGTGCCGAAAGTCTTGTTGTTTTTCTACAAGACCCTAGGCATATATTTATACCCGAATATACAAACCTTGTCCATATCGGACACGACACAAACTTGCCTAAGTACAAAATAAACAAACAAGTCCCTAGACGGACTCTTACCATGAATTCCCTAAAGGAAACGACTAACTTTTATTCCTAATTAATAGATACAATTGCCTCTTCTGGAGTCAATCCTTGTTTGGTAATATCTTCAGATCTTTTCTCCGAGTCTGATATGAACTCGCATTGTCTATATTGGCTAACCGAGTCCGATTCTGTATCGGCCGATACAGCTTCCAGCCGATGCGCTATTCCATTTTTGGAAACAACCCCATCTCCTCCCAATCTGCTTCGAATCTATCTTTATCCTCGTGTATCCTTGCCAAATTTCGCTGTTAACACATACCCCCAAATTCTGGAGTATAGATAAATATGATGTGGAATTATCTCTTAGACTCACAAAAATTTAGGGTTTCCATATTCTTACCGTGAGAAGCGCAAGTCATAAATAATCAACGGCCCTTGCCTCAATCTTCACGCCGTTAACTTTTTGCCACCGCCTAAACCGTGCACTGTTTCTCGCTCATCTCCGGCAACCATATCGATGACGCAAGCTCCCCTGCAGCGGCTCCAGCAACCCTTAGCGATTGCCCTGTTCTGAGCTCGATGGCAACCATCATGGAAGTCCCTGAGGCAAGTTTCCTCCAACCCTCACTCCATTACTCCTATTTATCTTCAATCTGTACTAGCCTTGGTCGAATTTAGCTCTAGATTCCCTTTCTGAAATTTTCTGATTCCCCTTCTCTGTTCTTCATTAGTGTAGCACCTGAGAAACCAAATTGCAATCCCTGTCCTTAAGGAACCAACTCACTATTTCCTTGGGCCGATGGGTGATGTAGATCTCACACATTTTATCAATGCTGAAACCAATAGGATCTCCTTCAAGCAAACCAAGCCCAATCTAGCCGATTGGCAAACAGTCGTTAGATCCTAACCTTCAAGCTTAGAAGGGTGGAGAAATTGGTACAAGGGAATATCGGCTACCAAGCAAACCCTCTGGGAAGAAGCAGGAATAGTCCAATGCCTGGTCTTATCTTTAGCCGATATGAAGAAAGATGAGCTTATGCTGTCATCGGCTTCTTATTTTTGGTCTGACACCCTCAATGTTTTTATGTTTAACCAAGGGCCAATGACCCCCACTCTCTTGGACATCAAGATGCTCACTGGCCTGGACATAACATCATCGGCCAACCCCTTTAGTTTGAAAGTCAAATGTGACAACAAGATAACAACAAAAAATGTAGGTGGGTGGTCTGGATATATAGCTAAGTACATCGGAACAGGATCTGTCTCAGACAGGGAACATATCTCCTTAAACCTTTGGCTGGAGAAATTTATGTTTTGCGGATCAACTTGCGGCCCGACAGCCAACATGCAGCATTTGGCCCAAGCCATAGTTGAAAAGAGAGCTTTCCCCCTTGGAAAATATTTCCTTCAAGCTGTGTATCAGATGATGGGCCAAACATCGGCTAGGATCTTGATGGGCACACCTGTCGGCTATGGTGGCCCTTGGTGGTTAGTACAACTTTGGTTGAACTTATACACCATCAATGTTGTTGAAAGAACTTCCCTTTATTCATCATGTTTTCCCTCTGATCATTCTGACAACGAAGAAGCAACCACCCGCCGATGCATGTCCTTTGGAGAGGCAGCATCAGTTTATCCAGGATCAGGACCATCGGCCGAGGCATTTCAAGCTTGGTTTTATCATTGTTATGATGGATTTCCTAAGAATAGCATAATCTGGTTCTCTTATGACAGCTTCACCGATTATGAACTCCGGGCCAATATGAGACTAAATGATCTTAATGACAAAAAAACCCCACATCTAGAGATAACTTTGTTTTGGCCATATCGCCTTGTATACTTCCTACTAGAATATCTCAAGGCCGAAACGTCCAAGTCTCCTGTGAGTTCTACCACCCAATGGTAGCAGCAAAGCAACTAGGTCTGGGTCAACTTCCAATCAGCTTGCATTTTGCAAGGAAAATTTAGACCAGAGGGATTGTGACATAGGCTCTCTTGATGGACAGAGTACTTAACCTTGAAGGTCCTATCCTGGGCGCTTTTGAACACATCAAAATCCACCTCCTGCAAAGTCAGCTGTTTGACCGATGGTGGAGTGAATGGAAGAAGCACCTCTTTCATCTATCAGCCAGCTTCTACTTAACCAATGTCATTCCCTCCATCAGTCCTCAAGCATGCTGTACCTTTTTTTCTCTGAACAATTTCAAATTCTTTGTTTTCTTCAAAGTACCAATGTATCTATCTTGCAGACTGCCAGTGCTCCTCCCCTTGCTAGAAGCATAAGTGACCAATCAATTGTATATACACCAGCTTTATTGCCATCTGGAGAAAAACCAGCTCCATTACTCATCGGTTTTATCGCCCCTCCAGTAGAATCCTTGCTTCATGGTCAAGTCAGAAAACCAATCTCCAAGGTTGTCAGCAAACGCAAACAACCAGCAATCAAAAAGACGGTAAAAAAACCCAAGACTGTCAACTCCAAGAAAACTGCCGATGATGAGCTCTCTCCCATTGATCTAGACCTCGATCAAATTTGAAGGACCAGGTAGCACAAGAAGAAGTCGATGAGGCTGCTGTTGCTATGAGTAAGGATGAACCAGATGTTGAAGCTGATCAGGACCCATCTGATGTTGAAGCAGTCGATCTTGAAGAACAAAACAGCAAGGCCAGTGAACAGCCACCACCACCATGTTGTCGCCAAGCTGTTTGCAAAGTCAAGGTAAACATCACATTGCCTCGAGTTTAAACTCCCTCAACATTTGCTTACACTCGTCTCTTTTACAGCCAGACTATATCATCTTTTGCCAGCTTGAAGCACAGTGCAATGCCTCCTCTTTCACCAAGCCCTCAGCCTTCACCAGTTGCATCGGCAAGTTCTTTTTACTTTATCCCTTTCTCTTTGAGTCGATACTAGCATAGTTCTAACACTTGCTCTTTTTCAGTCCAAGTCTCCATTGGCTTCTCACCATCGGCCTGCTTCAAGTGAACACACGCCTTCTGTCGGCAGCCACCATGAAGAAGAAGCACCTGCTGCTGCTGCTGCACCGATGACACGATAAGTTCAAAAAAATCCTTCTATTGGCTTGCCCTTGTTCAAACTTTCTAATTTCTATTCCTTTTTTGCAAAACCTAGTCGACATGTTCTCTTTTGATATTGTAAACAACAAAACTTGGTAAGATATGCCAACAATCAAGATTGGATCCAAAGCGGATTTGAAGGGATAAGGTGGTTTCCAAGAACAGCCAGCGCATCGGCTGGAGCCGTATCGGCCGATATGAAATCGGACTCGGGCAGCCGATACGGGTAACCTGAATCGGATTCGGTTGAGCCGATACGGATAGCTTCGGTTCATATTGGCTTCAAAGAAGAGCCTGAAGGTATTGCCAATTGGGAATTGAGTCCAGAAGAGGCAATTGTATCTGTTAATTAGGAATAAGTGTTACTTTCCTTTATAATTTTGTGGTAAGAGTCCACCTAGGACTTGTTTCTTTAGGCAAGTTGTAAATAGAGTCTGGTACGGACAAGGTTTGCGTGTATGGGTATAAATATAAGCCCTACGTATTGTAAAAAAAACAACAGTTCAATAACACTCTCGGCGCATCGCCACAATTTTCTTATTTCTTTTCGACGAGTTCTTGCTTCGAGTTGGGCATTGGTTTCAATCTTCAGCTGGAGGTATGGCTTGTTAATTACCACATAACTTAGCTAATCTAAATCAATGGCTCGATTTACCTGTATCGGCCAGGCCTTGCTTAAGGTTTTGTCGGTATCGGCTAAATCAGCTAATTGGCTTAGATTAGCTAAGGTATCCACCACTCTGAAAAACATTCAAAGACTTGATTGCCTAGGTGTTATGTTTCTTTTTATACTTTGTGCTGCATCAACCTTAGTCATGATTAGAACCATAATCTCTAGCATGCTTCTCGAATGTCAATATGGGTAGCATCGGTGTTTCAGCCGATCTTATCTGATATAACTGTTCAACACATTTTTGGCATGCTTTTGTTTAAGTTCTCTTAATCATGTTTTTCAGATTATATATGTCCCTTATACAAGAAAATCACACTAGATAAATATATACGCCCTTTAATTATGTTTTTTTATGTTATATATGACATGACTAATGTAATTTTGGAAACGGATGCTGAATTCATGTCTGAGCCATGCCCTTTGCTCAAGTGATATGGAGTCAGTTCAGTTTCTGTACTGCTTCCTAGTATTTTCCTCGGTCTTGTAACTGTGTAGCACATAGTTTTGCTGCATATGGATGTCTGCTGACTCGCATGAGTACAGGCACCCGACTTTGTGTCTGATCTGGTCTTCAGGGATTCACCTGGAGTTAGGCTCTGTTTGATAGCGCTCTAGATCTCAGATCCACGATAAATTTGATGTTTATATGTTAAATTGTAGCGATTTAAAATTTTAAATTTTTTTATCTATAATAAAATCATTTAAATGTTATCCACGTAATCGTAGATCTAGATCCATGTATTTATGAAGCTCTATGAAATCTTGAATGTAAAGTAATATCAAAAAGGAGTACTAGTGCTTAATGAAAACTCCAGCTTAAAAAAAAAAGCCTAGAATAGACTTCGCATACAAATCATCACCTAGCAATACAAATCGGTAAAGGATTATTTATACTAATATAAAATACACCAGTTTCATCTTGCAATTTGAAATGCTGCATCCACACGAACACGCCTGCAACCTACGTTGTGTCGTCCTGGGAGATCGAGAAAAAAAAAGAACCTACGAATCACCGCTCGCTCCACCGCCTTCCCCACGCCACGCGCCGCCGCTGCCCTCCGCTCGCCGCCCATGGCCCCCCGTCGCCCCTCTCCTTCCATGGCCGTGATAAGACCACCGCTGGTCTGGCACCCCAGGCTGTCGCCGATGCATAGAATAGACTCTCAGTGCATAGAATAGTTTCTCTTTTTTCTTACATATATGAAAAGGGCAGATTGATAAAACGTGAATTACATATATAGGCCTTGAAATATGTTTAACCATTTTTTAGGTGTAATTACCGGTAACTGAACTGTGCAATCTCTTCCGTACAACCACCTAACACTGGTAATATGCCCATGCTAAAGCTACGATAAAAACTAGTATTACAAATGGAACACCGAAAAGACCCATATATGTTTTGGTCATTGAGCATAGAAAATTTAAGCAACCATTGAAATTTGTCCGCAAAATGTTCTGCATTAGATCTTGGTTAAACCGAGCATTTTGCAGGGAGGACAGAATACACACAAAGACATTCCATTTCCATTTTAGACAGAAATCAAGCTTCCTTATAATTTTCATTGAAGTTGAAAATGAGAAATAAACACCACATTTCAGAGCATGCAACCAGAGTACAATAACTCACGTGATATATCTATGTTGGCAAGAAATAAATCATTGCAACAGAGAAGGAACTAAGCCCCATTTCTTTTTTGAGGTTCATTTTTATTTCCATATACAACATAAAAATTAAAGAAAAATCAGAAATTCACTTAATAGAACGACAGCAACATATTACATTAGATGAATAATATATTTACATTGTTCTTAATGAAAATACATCAATATATATTGTGGTCACTAATATTTAACATAAAATAAAACAATGGTGCCATGTAATTAATTTGTCTATTCTGCATTGCGCGATGGCATGGGGAATTGGGGAGGGCATGATGTGCAGGTCATGACAGGCGGGTGTGACAGGATCTGGCACACGAAAGAGACGTGGAGCTGATCAGGATCGTTCGACCGGGGCAGATTAAAATTGCCCGTCTAATTTGATAAATATAGTAGTGCATCCGTGCTAACGATATTTGACAATATAAATCAAATAATCGTTCTTAAGTCTAATATATTATAAGTGCAATAGTATATTCTTCTGAAAACTAAATTCATCGTAGTATATCATCCAAACCCAAAAAACACAATAAAAATATCAGATACCGTGCATTGTACGCAAAAATTAAGAAAATATGCTCTATTATATCGATATGCTAGATTATAGTTTGCTTTACAATACTTTTAATTCAACTGATGTTGAGCTAACATCCAAAGAAAAATATTGAATATACAAGCACTGCATATCAAACCCGGAAGTCAAATTGACTTCCAAGCTAGCAAACTGATTTGTTAGACACCAGACAATTGAATAAGGTTCGGGCTTGTCATGCAGATGCCATAATGTTCATTTCTCCTTCAAATATAATCTTCTAAAGAAACCTGTTCTTCTAAAGCCCAGCGATTTCTGTTCTTTGGCACCTTGCTAAGTCGTGTTTCTCCAGAATATCATGCCTAAAAACTCTCATAACTCTTCCCCTCTTATTTGAAGGGTCATGTCCATGCAATAGTTAATTATATAAATGTTCTCAAAAAGAGAGAGGAGATGATCAGGTTTGCTACTCTACTCAACAGGACTTGAAAATATCGTGAAATCATCTGAAAATATCGTGAAGTCATAAAATCCTTCTTCTCATACTTCCATCCCTCTGATCTAACTAAGCTGTTCCTGATCAACGTCACAAAGAAAAGGATTCATCATTTTACAGTGTTACATGGAAAATACAACATCAAATCTATTGCAGATGGATGATGAACCACTACTGTAACATGAAAATTTGCATTTATATTTGCATGGATCTATGACTTGTACAGATCCGAAAGGCATGAATCTAACCTGTGAAGGATTCCAGGGCAGTAAAAGGGAGTGCTTTGTACATAAATTTCTTGTAATAAACAAAAAACAGTACCAAATGAAAACCTATCAAAAGAGGCAACAGTACTTAAGGCAATCCTTGTATTTAGCCTCTCCCTAGCCTTTTAGCAATTGGTTAACAATGCATAGAGATGTTAATGCAACAGTACGAATATGGACAAATATATTGTTCTTTCCATCGAGAAAGGCCTGGGGTTCTTTCCGCTAGCACCACAAGGTGTGGACTAGCCAACCCGGGTTCGAGCCTTACTCGTCTCTTAATAAATTTCTATATAAGTCCATCCTCTCATATCCAGCGTTACCATCGACTATATTCATTTAAAGATTACTTGCACTGGCCACTATTACATTGATAGTGCTGTGTTGCTCCTAAATTGATCTACGGGACTACAACTAAGTAGCCATAGGCATTCCTTATGACTGCTGGCAAAGATAAGAGAATAACATAATATAGCCATGCTCTTAAAAACGAATTAAAAATTCAAGCACTGAAATATTTTATCAAGCAACTCATGAACTGAAATTTACTGTCCCTGCAAGTAGTGTTATCCTGAAACTACTATTCATTACTTGCTAACATAGTTATGAATAAGAAACTAAAAAACCAGTGGTCAGCAGGTTACCAAATATATGATCAAATTTAGTGTTGGAATGTAATATACTTCAGTTTCAGCCTGCTGAGCATGCATGACCATAGATAAATTCAGAAAANTTGGCACTCTTAAAAGTTCCTGAAGCACCATATTATATTATCAGGCATGAAGATAAAGGAAATGTTATAGGCTAGCCATGTAGTAACTGTAGTAACAAGTATAAAATCAAAATCCACAATGATATCTACAAATACCTAGTAAATCTTGCATTCATTCTTCAAAGTGGTGTCTAAGCATCATCGAGCAACACATTGGTTTGAAGGTGACCCAAACAAGCTAAGGCTACACCTGGTTGGCTAGTGATTAATCGAAATAATTTCATATTGCATAGACATATGTCTTACCAGATTGCAGCCATTTCACTAGTGGGCACCTGCTCATAGAGCGATTCATAGAATATCCTCAGTGGATCCCTCTGCAGTGAAATAAAAACTAAACATTTCTGTATGAAATAAATTAGAACCAACAAAGTTTGGAAAATGTTAGAATGGTCATACTTCTTGAGGAGGATCATGCTTCTGCCCTGGCAAATCATACACCTTTTTCTCTTTCTTCACCTTCTCTGCATCTCCCTTTCTAGTGGCAGCACCCTTCTTTTCATCTCCTTTGGTATCTGCCTTCTTCTTTATTTTCTTTTCAAGTTTTCATCATTCACCAAGTAAAGAAACTAACTTAGAAACCAAGCAAAAGAAGCTTAAATCAATAGATTGAATACCTACCTTGGTATCAATTTCCAGATCCTCATCTTTTATTTTCTTAACTTTGGAGGTCTTTGCATTACTCACAGCTGCACTTTTCTTCTGCGCCTTTGGCTGAAATTTTCACATGTGCTAACCTCAACAACAGAACGAAGGAAAATTAAGCTGGATCAAACAGAAGAATAATTGCAACCTTGCGTTCAGCATCTGAATCGGTTTCTTCCTTCTTAACCTTAGCCTTAACGGTGCTTTTCTGCTTCTCGTTTCCCTACAAGACACAACAATGCGATCTTTATACAAAACTTCAGAAGAATTTATAGGCAAATCAGTGGACTAAAGAACATCCAACCGGAAGGCAGATCTCGTAGTGAGAAAAGGTAGGACAGAATGCATGCTTCAAATCCAAAATGTAACTTAATCATCATCAAGTGAGTACACATCATGCTAGTGCAGCTGTGCATATCGTTCTATTTCGAAATATTGAATGTAGTAACTCAAAATCTACTACAGGAGATTTCCAAATCGAAGGAAACCCTAGAACAACATAATCATTAGGACACAAAAATCCTAAGTTGCGCAGAATATCCCGCGAACAGACTGCAATTATCACAAAACATCTAAACAACCAAGAGGGCTACAATAATATCTCTATCCATCAAGAAAGGACCGGATCGAACCTTCTTGGACCGCGACAGCGGCGCGTAGTAGTCATCGTCGTCGTCGTCGTCGCCGCTGTCGTCCTCGTCCTTCTTGGCCTTGGAGGCACCCGCATTGCCCGCCTTCTTGGCCCGAGAAACCGCGAGCGGCACGTTGTCCTCTTCATCGTCATCCTCTTCCTCCTCCTCCTCCTCCTCCTCCTCCTCCACCTCCTCTTTGTACTTGGGGGCGGCCGCACCGCTCGCTTTCTTCCTTCCCCGGGCATGGGAGAGCGGCACGAAATCGTCGTCCTCCTCCATCCTGGGGGGCTTCTGGAGAGCCTTGGCGCCCGCGGAAGCGGCGGCGGCGTCGTCTTCTCCGGCCATCGGTAGGGTGGGGGCGAGGGTTTTCGGATTTTTCGCGGCTGGAATTGGGGGAGACGCGAGACCGCAAGGCCAAGCGAGACGAGGATAGAGGTGGCCAAACGGGCGGCCCGGCCCGGCACGGCACGGGCACGGGTCCGGCACGGCCCGTTTCGGCACGGCCCGTTAGGCACGGCTCATGAAACGGGCCGTGCCGTCCCGGCCCACGTGCCGAGCCGCCGGCCCAAGCACGGCCCGTGGATGGCCGGGCCGTGCCCGTGCCGGCACGGCATGCGTGTGGCCCGCCGTGTCAGTACGGGCCCGTGAATGGAAAATGGGCCGTGGACGGGGCACGGTTGGCCCAGGAACCGAAATGGCGCGGAGGGATGCGATGCGGACTTGCGGAGGTGGCTGGCGGGCTGGGCCATCGGCTAGGAGGGGTGCTCAACGGACTTGCGGAGGCGGCTAGCGGGCTGGGCCGTCGGTTGGGAGGGATGAGATACGGACTTGCGGAGGGATTAGATGCGGACTTACTATAGTAGCCGTGCCGTGCCGTGCCGGCCCGCGGGCTCGGCCGGCGGCCCAAGCACGGCACGGCTACTCGTGCCGTGCCGGCACGGCCCGTTACTGTAGCAGGCCGTGCCGGGCCGTGCCGGCTACAGGTTTCGCCGTGCCTCGGGCCGCCCGTTTTGGCCCGGCCCGTTTGGCCACCTCTAGGCCGAGATGAGCCGTCCGATCTGATGGACGGCTCAGATCGCTCCCGCGCCAATGTCTCATTTCATCTTCTCCGGCGAGCCAGGTGGCGGTGGTCCGGTCGATGGCGCGCACGGCTCCGGCGGCGGCAAGTAGCGAAAACCCATGCCTCAACATTTCTTATCTTCTCCCCTTCTCTCCGATCCCCTTCCCGGCGATGATGTCGGCGGACGGCGGTCCGGCGAAGAGAAGCGCGCGCGGCGGAAAGTGGCGCCAAGCCATGTCTTCTTCCCGTCCCTCGCGCGTCGGTGAAACCGTCGTGCGGGGTCGGTGGGGTGCTGAAGCGGCGTGTGCACGACGAGAGGACGCCGGCGTGGCCGCGAGGAGGAGCTGACGAAGCTGCAACGAGGCACTCGCGAGCGGTGATGCCCGCGCGGCGACGCTTGCTTGCCGGCGAGGCCTATACGGCTGTGCTGATGCCGCACCGGCGACTCCGGTGGCTTAGGGCTCCAATTAGGCAAGTTCTTAGTCCGAATCAAAAGGACATCATTAACTGATTTGGGGATTTTGATTTCTGGGTTTCTGAAAAAATTGGGGATTTCTTCGAATTTAGGATTTCTGAGTTGGGGAAGTATTGGGAATTTCACTCTTGTTTATCCCAATTCTTACTTCTTCTATTGTTAATAAGCAAGTAATTGAATAATGAAACTTACAACTTGAATTAAAATATGCAATATCAGTAGGACATGAACCTTATTTTGAGTTATTTTATTTAGACAGAATATAATCAAGAACTAATCTGAATTAACAAGTTTAAACCATAATCTTAGGATAATTAAGATAAATTGATCATTATTCTCTC
Organism: Oryza officinalis; assembly: GCA_008326285.1. Lineage (NCBI taxonomy): Eukaryota > Viridiplantae > Streptophyta > Magnoliopsida > Poales > Poaceae > Oryza > Oryza officinalis. The sequence continues at coordinate 677,978 of BDMV01000007.1, forward strand.
ACTTATAGTCAAATATGTTTCTTTCGTATAAACCTGACAGTGGATGCGATTGTCTAAAATTTGGAATGTCTCTAACTACACAGTCCTTACTGCATCCCATCATATTTCATATCCTTATTTTGAATTTTGCATAAAAACTAATACGTCATCAATTTTGCACAAAACAAGTGCCCCTTTATATAAATCGAGAAAATTGCATATCTACCATCGCATAAGATGAGATTTGTTAAAATAGCACTACTTAAATGGACTTCGCTAGAATACCATCCTCGACTCTCGACTATAGTGTCTTCGCCAAAATGCCATCCCGGACAAAAATGCCCCTGCCTCTTCTTCTCCCTCCCTCGCATGCCTAAAAACTCGCCGGCGGCCACGGCCGGCTCCACCGTCGCCCCCGTTGGCGTTGACGCCTCGACGCGCCGCCTCCGCCGCCGCCGCTGGAGGTGGCGGTGGACGATGAGGGTGGCCGGTACTCCTGCGCTAGCCCAGTGCGGTGGCAGCAGTGGACGGCGACGGCGGCCGGTACACCCACACGCTAGCCCGGTGTGGTGGTGGCAGTGGACGGGGACGGCGGTGGACGGAGACAGCGAAGGCGGCCGGTACCCCCAGGCCAGCCCGGCGCGGTAGCGGTGGTGGACGGTGACGGCGCCCTCGGTGGCAGTGGACGGGGACAGCGGTGGACGGCAACAGCTACGGCAGCTAGTACTCCCAGGCCAGCCCGACACGGTGGTGGCGATGGACGGCGACGGCGCCCTCGGTGGCAGTGGTGGATGGCGACGACGACTCTGACACCGCTACAACCTCCTCAAGTCCCAGTGTGGATGGTGGGATGGGAGGCAGGGATGGCATGAAGGGCAACGCCCCAATCTCCGTTGACGAGGCGACACTAATGGCGCGACGGTGGAGCCGATCGTGGCCACCGGCGAGCTTTTCAGGCATGGGAGGGAGGAAGAAGAGGCAGGGGCATTTTTGTCCAGGATGGCATTTTGGCGAAGACATTATGGTTGAGGATGGTATTCTAACGAAACTCATTTAAGTAGTGGTATCTCAGTGAAACCCATCTTATACGATGGTAGATATGCAATTTTCTCATATAAATCATGCTTAGGTCCTTTTCTCACTGTGCTAACCAACCAAGAAAATTTCTACATTCCAAACAGGATCAAGTCTAATGCATCATCCATATACGTTGTTGTGTAATCATAAGCACCACTTCTTCATGCTTACAATTTAATTACTATATGGTAACTGGGAGATATAGTTTTATTATATAGCATATCTGCCATTTCTAAGAATATGTTCTATCTGTACTGCTCAAGAACTGGTGTAGCCGTTGCTCTAATCCTCTAACCTGATACTATTCTTGCGATTTGTTCCTATCAGCTAAGCACTAGGCAGAAAGGCATCTTCAATCAGCTGTTATTATGTCTGCATCTCGATACTATCTCACTAAATTGATTCTGCATGTCTTTCATTTGCTGAGTTAGAAGTGAGGATTCAGAGGGAGATTCTTGAAGACATTGAGAAGGTGAAGTGAATGGGGTGCAAAGATAGGAATTCACTCAACCGGTATGCATGTTTGCTTGTGAAGAGAATTTTGCATATATTTGTCCATATTCTAACTTCATATATAATGCATGCTTGCTCACCGTATATAATTGTAGGATGCTGACATCTTCTGGGCCTTATAACGTTGCTGCCTCCTGTCTTCGCACGCAGCATTGTTGGGACATGGAATGCTAAAATAGATGCACAGTCGTCCAAGAATTAATTTAGACTTCTCCAGGAATGCTTGATCTGTGTACTTGTCGATCCAGATGAAACGACTTGCTGAATTGTATGCTTGATTTGTGTACTTGTTGATCCGGATGAAACGAATTGATTTTGATGCTACTAGTAACTCGTAATTGTTTGGCATTGGCCTGTGTTGTGCCGACTCTCACGGCTCTGTTCAATATTTCAGTATCTTCCGGGGTTTGGCATAACCTGCAGCTGAATCAATTGTTTTCAGTATGCAGTTAGTGTTAGCGAATAGATGTTTGGACAATTGGATTTGCTAGCTGTGTGTCAAGCTAGCGCTCCTGCTATTATACTGTTCGGATAGGGTTTATCTCAGGGGATCCAGGGAAGCCTGCAACACCAACATGTTGTTAGAATCTCATCTCACAAAAGAAACATTCTGTTAGAGTCAATAGGTAGATAATGTAAAATAGAAAAAGAACTTGTTACTTTATAATTTATTATAAAATGGTTTACTCCGTCAGCTGCTCTGCTAGCTCCTATACCCGAGTTTAAACACATGTTAGTGCTTATTATCATCTGGTAATTAATTCTGCTCAGGTAGTTCTATACTTCTAGTACTCCTGTAGTCCCTATACTGGTTAAGTAGTAGGTAAAGAACAAGAGAATGAGTATTAGTACTTGTTTCAGTTTGTTCATATACAAATAAAATTGAGTAATTTTTCACAGAACTCCAGGTTTGCGGGCATCCGTAACCATTGTATCAGAAACACGCGGCAGTAAAATTGCACCTTGTGATGTTTTTTGTTCTCTATCTTGTTAACAAACCTAATGACCTTGTCTAGTTCTTTCTTGGTCTTGGCCAGTGGCCTCTTGGCCCGTGAGGAGATTCTGCTCGAAAATGTTCTCCGTTCATTTGTGGACACTTTTATGTAATGAGAGATTCGGGTTCTGTTTTTGAAACTCATATGTAATGGGAGATATCCTTTTATTGATCTGTATATGTTTCTGTTGTTGGCATGTGCTACTTTATGTTTATAAATGTTATTATTAGGTAGAAGCTTGAAGAGGCATGCGAGAGCTTATTGTCAAGGCCTTGTTCAAGTTGGCCATGTCAAGCCAGAAACTTCAATGAGGTTCAGATGTTCATGTTGCCTACAGAAAGAATCGGCCGCTTCCTTGCTGTAACTTTTATCGATATAGTCAACACCCAGAATTCCCTAGAAACAACATTCTGATAATCATCATTCAGGAGAGCTCTTACAGAACTGTTATCTATATGCTTGTTGTTGAGTAACAAGCATTTCAGAACTCTATTGCTGACTACCATAAAAGGGATCGAATGCACATGCACCAGTAACTGCAGTTGCATTATATAAAAGGGAGGTCCCAGTCAACAATGATTTAATCATAGATGGTCGAAGCTTGTCAGCTTGTTCGAGGCATTTGATTACAAAATTATTTCCAGTCCATTTGGTCTCAAGAGCCAAGTACTATTACTCTTCACGCCCAAGCTTCTTTGTGAGTTCCAGAGGCTCTTTAACCGCTCCAAGAGTTCGTCTTTCATATTCTGTGTAAAGGGTACCAGCCCCAGTACCAAAAAGGTACCCAGATATGGCGAGTCCAGCAACTATCCACACATGATTTATGTTGTGTGCGCCAATCTTCTTCCTGCGCTCAAGGATCAGGCTGCATGCAGTACATCGATCAAAAGGAATGGATTAGGGTGCATGTGCAGACAGATTGCATTAGCGACAAGAACGCTTGAAGCATCCCAGCTAGACAAGTAGTACCTGTCAGTGCTTTCTCTCACCAAATCGCTTTGAGACAGGATGCTCACAGCTTGCGTCAGCTTCTCGGGCAGTCCTTGAGCCTGCACAGCAACATGGTAAAAATCCACTGAAAGATGTGTTGCGATTTGGTTTATGATGACAGGCAACTCCCAAAGTAGCAATATTGCCGTTTAATGACTCTTTCGTTCAGAAACTTGGATGACCACCGTTTTTCAGTTCTTGAGTGTGTGACACTGTGGGTAACCCTTTTTGATGCGCCCCGACATGAAGATGCTTGGTGACACTTTAGTATAAATAATCGACATCATTTATGTTGTTAGTGAATCAAAGTAGGCATGTAGATGTGTTAAACCAAAATTATCAACCCGCCCTGGCCCAAACAAAACCAGAGCTGCAGCACCGGCTGGGTCACATGATCAACCCAGTTAAGAAGGTGTCTGCAAGCAGGTCAAGAACCAACCTAGTAGTCCAACACAAAGCAACCAAGCCCCACAGAGATGCATCCTCTCGGCTCTCCGGGGATGGGGCAAGAATTAGAGATCCTAGCGGGGTGGAGGTAATGGCGGGGAATGGCAGCTTTCATTGGAAGCAACAGCATTGAGGGCTATGGCTTGCGGGCACCAGCAGAGGCAACCCCAACCTGCCTGCCTGCCTGATGATGGATGTTTAGATGTAGTGTGAGATCCAGTAAGCTATTTAAGTGATGCATCTATGCTTCACAAAACAATTGCCTGCACATTCCAGGCCTCTAATAAAATTTTCTAGGTGTTGACAGCTATATATGTTGTGCAGCGGGGGTCTGAATCTTAGGGCGAATGCATAGTGGTCGGGTATGATGATGAAGAAGTACAGTATTGATTCAAACGCATATGAACGATGATACTAGCAATCGCCCCCCACCCGCCCCACAAGAAAAAAAAAAGTAGGCATACAAACACATGACTAAAGGAATAAACAAATAGTTAGTTTGATGACCTAAGTATGTTGTTCCATGAAACAGAGGTCCAACCTTGAAAAATCATGGCCTTTTTACTGTATGGATCTGCAGAGGAGTCTAAGGGCAATTAACTCACTATCATTGCTGAGTAAACCTGTAGAAATACCTTGATCGTAAAAACAGCACTAGGCCAAACATCGGAGCCATTGAGCCAACACACACAAATAGACAGCTGTAGAGCCAGACCTCAACTGCAAAATAGGAGAAGCAAGGAAGCAAAAGCCATGAGCATGTATCGTATTACTATTACAAAGACAGGAATATAAAGTACACCAAAGGAAAATAAATTTTGAGAAATATTATGCATTTGAGCAGGATGTGGCTGACCATGCCACAGTTATAATGCAAGCGACATAGGCATCATTTGAGTTCTTTCAGTAACACTCTTCAATCTAGTATAACAAAGGAACTAATTCCATTGAATGCAACAGACGGTCCAACTAAAATATGAGCATAAATGATGATCATGGTTCNACTCATCTGACACAAAAATAGATCCTTGATCAGTCGTAATTGTTTGTGGAAGACCAAATCGGTATACAATATGCTCTTTAATGAACTGAATTGCATCCCCAGAATCAACTTTCCTCAATGGAACTGCTTCCACCCACTTTGTAAAATAATCGGTTGCTACCAATATATACTTATGTCCTTTACTCGACGGTGGATTGATCTGGCCGATCATATCAATTCCCCATCCTCTGAACGGCCACGGCTTGATTATTGGATTCATAGCCGATGCTGGTGCTCTCTGAATGGATCCAAATTGCTGACAATCTCGACACCCCTTGTAATATCTGAAGCAATCCTCCAACATTGTCGGCCAAAAATATCCAACTCTCCGAAGTAACCACTTCATTTTATGAGCCGATTGATGAGTACCACAAATACCTTCATGTACTTCTCCCATCACAACCTTGGCTTGATCAGCACTTAGACATTTCAGCAACACCCCATCAATCGCCCGATAATACAGTTCATCATCTAACAAGACATATCTCAAAGCCTTATATCTCAATTTCCTTGAAACCGATTGAGAAGGATTCTTCAAGTAATGAAACACATCATATCTCCAATCATCGGCTGCAATTGTAACAATCCCCATCTCAACATCTGTCATCATCGGCTTGTATCCCGATGCCCCCTGAGCCAAAGCATTAGCCTCTAAATTCTGCTCCCGAGGAACATATCTCAACGTCACCAGCCGAAACTCATCTATTAATGCCCGACACTTTTCATAATAAGCCATCAATACATCATTCTTGCATTCATATTCTCCGGCCAGTTGACTAATTATCAACAATGAATCACCCATGACTTCAATAGCATCGGCTTCAAACTCCTTCAAAAGTTGCAAACCTTTGAGAACTGCCTCATACTCAGCTTGATTATTTGTAGCATATGGCTTGATGGTAAAAGCAAATTCAAAACTTGCCCCTCTTGGTGATATAATAACCAAACCGATGCCACAACCATGAGTACAAACTGATCCATCAAAAAATAACGTCCAAGGTGCAATATCCACTGAGCCGATCGAATCATCACGATGTTCTACGATAAAATCGGCTATAGCTTGCCCCTTAATAGCTTTAGGTGACTCATACTTGAGATCGAATTCTGTTAAGGCATAAATCCACTTTCCAACCCTTCCTTTCAATACTGGAGCCGATAGCATATATTTAACCACATCGGCCTTACAAATTATAGTACATTCATTGGATAACAAATAATGCCTCAACTTTGTACATGAAAAATACAAGCATAAGCACAACTTCTCCACTGAAGAATACCTGGTCTCTGCATCCAAAAGTCTTCTGCTTAAATAAAAGATTACCCTCTCTTTACCTTCGAACTCCTGGATTAGGATCGAGCCGATTGACCTCTCATCGGCTGACAAGTATAATTTGAAAGGCACCCCTTTCTGTGGAGAAACCAAAACTGGAGGAGAACTCAAATATTTCTTAATATTATCCAAAGCCTTCTGTTGCTCTGCCCCCCATGTAAACTCCTGATCGGCTTTAAGTCTGAGTAAAGGTGTGAAAGGCTCTAATCTCCCAGACAAATTAGAAATAAATCTTCTGATAAAATTTATCTTGCCGATCAAAGATTGCAACTGTTTCTTGTCTTCTGGAGGCTGGATTTTCTGTATTGCGCTAATACTCCTTTGCGGTACCTCAATACCCCTCTCATGCACAAGAAAACCTAAAAATTGTCCAGCCGATACACCAAAAGCACACTTAGTGGGATTCATTTTTAAGCCATATTTCCTTGTTCTCTCAAATACTTTCCTTAGATCGGCTATATGATCAACAACCTCTTTAGATTTCACCACTACATCATCAATATAGATTTCAACCAATAAACCGATCAGATCATGAAAGATATAATTCATGGCTCTTTGATATGTAGCTCCAGCACTTTTCAACCCAAAAGTCATGACAACCCACTCATACAAACCGATTGCACCAGGACACCTAAAAGCAGTCTTGTGAATGTCTTCCTCCGCCATCAAAATCTGATTATATCCAGCATTGCCATCCATAAAACTTATAATCTTATGTCCCGAAGCAGCATCTACCAATTGATCGGCAATCGGCATTGGGTATTCATCCTTAGGAGTAGCCTTGTTTAAATCCCTGAAGTCGATGCAAACCCTAAGCTTGCCATTTTTCTTAATTACCGGAACTATATTAGAAACCCACTCAGCATATCGGCATGGACGAATAAAACCAGCATCATATAAACGAGTAATTTCAGCTTTAATCGCATCATACATATCAGCTTTACATCGTCTAGGTGGCTGTTTATATGGCCGATATCCCGGCTTGATAGGAAGCCGATGTTCAACAATCGATCGGCTGAGTCCTGGCATCTCAGAATACTCCCAAGCAAAACAATCGCTATATTCTTTTAAAAGCTCTATTAACTTAATCTTGAAGTCAGATAATAAATTTTTACTGATGAATGTCGGCCTAGACCTATCTCCTGACCCAATATCAACTTCTTCTAACTCGTCAGCCGACATAAAACCCTGACCTAACTTGCCATCGAGATCATCTACAGCATCTTCAGTATAGAAATTGGGACCCTCCACAGCACCCTCAAAGCAACAATTGGGGTTCTCCATCTCCGATCGGCTGTATATCACAATCAGACACTTTTAGATAATCTCCTTGCCAGATTTTTCCTGATAAGCAATCAATTCCATCCATCTCCCAAACAGATAAATCGGCATTAGCAACGTGTACTGACCTGTCGGCTGGAACAACCTCTATCTTGTCACCTTGCCATTGGATTAAGCTTTGATGCATGGTTGAAGGAATACAACAATTAGCATGAATCCAATCCCTTCCAAGCAGTAAGCTATATGAACCTTTCCCATCAATGACAAAGAATGTAGTAGGAACCGTTTTGCTGCCGATTGTCAATTCTACATTAAGAACTCCCTTGGCCTCTGAAGGATTGCCACCAAAATCTTTAAGAACCATGTTAGTCTTGATGAGGTCCTCCGAATTCCTTCCCAATTTCTTAAACGTCGCATACGGCATTAGATTCACTGCAGCCCCACCATCAACTAACATTTTGGATATCGGCTTGCCATTAACAAATCCTTTGACATACAATGGCTTAAGATGCCGATTCTCTGTTCCTTCGGGTTTCTCGAAAACAGCCTGTTCCGGTGACAATACCCATCTGGCACAAGATTCTTCCATGATGTCCACATTGTCTTGATTAACCCCAAACTCTGCGGGTAGCACAAACACCATGTTGACCGACGAAGAAGCAATGGCTTTTCCTTTAACTATCCTTCTTGCCTCATCGGTTTTACTCTCATCGGCTGGTATTATTCTGTTCTTAACACGCCATTCCTGTTTTGTTTTTGCTCTCTTCAGCCGATGATCGATCTCTTGTTCAACTTCCTGAAATTGTTCCCTGCTCCTCATCCTCTGAACCCTTCTCTTCTGACTTTTGGAAAAAATCCCAGAAGGACACCATTGAGCTCTTGAAGTATCTTCAGCATCCTCCTCCTGGAAATAATCTTGATGAATTGGGCCCAACCTCTGATGAACAGGCAACTTCCTTTGTATCAGCCGATCTTCTTTAAGACGAAATCGGCTAAAATTCTCATTATAATTTGTATCGGCATTAGAACAACCTGGGCAATCTTCTATCGATGGTAACCTCATGCCTTTGTTCCAACAAAATATGAAAAACTCGCAGTTCCAATGTGAATCAAAGCCATCATCATCTTCATAATATTGGCTCTCTTGCCGATCATATCTCTTTTGATATTTATTGATCATGCTTGTAGAGTCAAACTTATTGAACCGATTATCCCTTCTGTCGGCTGTCCTACCACTTGCATGAACCATGTTGATAGGAAAAGGATTACCATCAATCTTCATCGGCTTCTTGGAGTCATCAAATTTTATCCTGCCTTGTTCAATGGCCACCTGGATCTGTTGCCGAAAAACTTTGCATTCATTAGTACTATGAGACCCTGTGTTGTGCCACTTGCAGTATTTCCTCCTCCCTAATTCCTCAGCCGATGGAATCACATGACCAGCAGGCAGCTGAATTTGTTTCTCCCGAAGCAAAAGATCAAAAATTTTATCAGCCTTATTGACATCAAAATCATACTTTTCCTCTTTCCCAGAGCTCTTGACCCATTGGCATGGAATCACCTTCTTGTTTCTTGCCCACTCGGCTGCTGCTACTTCGGGAACCTCCTCTTCCTCAGAATCGGAAACATAAGAGTTAATGAAGTTCACCTTCTTGAATGCTCTATTGGCCTCTTGAAATCTTTGTTCGTGCGCTGTTATCTTTTGGGCCAAATGAGCCAAACTATCAAAGTCTTGAGCCGAAAACCTCTCTTTGATTGGGGTTAACAAACCTTGGAAGGCTAAATCGGCTAATTGAGAATCTGTCAATGTCAGGCTGTAACATCTGTTTCTGACTTCCCTGAATCTCTGGATATAATCTTGGACAGACTCTTCTCGTTTCTGCCTAATGCTTGTCAAATCAGACAATTTCATCTCATGCACCCCACTGTAGAAATATTTGTGAAATTGTTTTTCCAAATCGGCCCAACTGTGGATAGAATTGTAAGGTAAAGATGAAAACCACGTGAAAGCCGATCCAGACAGAGATAAAGGAAACAGCCTGACTCTTAACGCGTCCGTAGCCGATGCTTCACCACACTGAGCTAAAAATCGGCTAACATGCTCATAAGTTGATACATTATCTTGTCCTGAGAACTTTGAAAAATCTGGAACCTTGTATCGGCTCGGTAACGGCACCCTCTCAAAATACTCTGGATATGGATGCCGATACAGGTTGTCACCATCCCTTGGCTTTAATCCGAATTGTTCTCTCATTATATCAGCTATCATATCGGCCCAAGGTTTCTGCCGAGTCCCATCTTGATGCTGTGGCTGTATCGGCTCATCTTGATAATACTGCGGTTGATGATATGGCTGAGGAGACGTTCTCTGCCGATACTGCACCTGTGGTGAATGAGGTTGAAATTGATAGTTAAGATTACCACTTGTGTGGGACTGAGGAATTCGCGGAGCACTAAAATCTTGCTGATTAGGAACATATTGAGTGTTGGCAGCCTGTTGCTGGAAGGTTGGCACTTGCTGTCTTGCCGGTGTATGCATGACCGGCTGAGCAACTGGCGGAGTGGAATTGAACATAGCTGCAACTTGCTCAGCTGATATCTGTGGTATGTTATGCCCTACGTGCTGAGGTTGTTGCCTGACCAGTACATGAGGATTGAACTCTACGTGCTTCTGTACCGATGCTGATATGTCCTGTTGACCTGTAGCCGATGTTGACGCCATCGGCTGCCCTAGGGCTACATTGGCAGGCTTTGGCTGGCTGGTCATAAGCGGCCTGTATTGCGGGAAGACCCCATCTGGTAAGAATATTGGTCCTTTGGCTTGATGTTCAGCGATAGTACCGTCAACCACAGACTTGACAATATTTGTTAAAGTGTTGACCAGCACTCCTGACTGGTTGATCAAAGCATGATGCACAGCATAGTCGATCCGATCTTGCAAATTCCTGGGCTCTTCAGGAGATTCCTCTTGCTTGACCCCTTTTTCCTTCCCAGAACTTGACTCTGGCTCTTCATTGCTGGGC
>BDMV01000007.1:703412-739844 GCA_008326285.1 Oryza officinalis
TGAAATTTTGATCTGAAAATTTGAGCGTTTGATCTGAAATTTTGAAATTTTGAGAAATTTTGAGCTCTGAAATTTTGAGCTGCTGTATGTATATGCCCCCTAATTTTGTTATGGAGAACGAAACATCACAAAATTACAATCGGCTAAGAACAAATAACCATGAGACAACCGATTACACTAAAAAGAATTGTGCTAAGGGCGATATAACTTATATCGGCCATCTAAAGGCGATGTCAACACATCGGCTACCATGTATCGGCAATACACAGCCGAATCATGAATTAATCCAAACACTGGGGTAATACTTTTTCAGATATTTTCCATTAAGAGCTCTTCCAAATACCTCTCCATCAAGCCCTTGTAACATGTAGGCTCCTTTAGAAACAGACTTGTAAATCCGAAAAGGTCCTTCCCAATTCGGCGACCACTTGCCGAACTTATTATCACGAGTTCCAATCGGCAGAATCAATTTCCAAACCAATTCTCCCTCCTCAAAAGATTTTGGTACCACCTTCTTATTATAATGTCGCGCAACACGCTCCTTATCTTTTGTTATCTTTTGTAAAGCAGACATCCTAGATTGAACCAAATCCTCCGACTCATCGACCATAAGATTATAATAGTCATCGGCTGTCAATTCATCTTGTAAGTCAATCCTCCTTGAGCCGATGACATGCTCCCATGGCAAAACTGCTTCATGCCCATAGACTAACTTATATGGAGGAACTTGAATTGATCCATGACAAGCCATCCGATAAGCCCATAACGCCTCAGCCAATCGGTTATGCCACTGCCTTGGAAAATCGGCAATCTTTCTCTTAACCAACTTAATCAAGCTCTTGTTAGATGCTTCTGCCTGTCCATTAGCCTGCGCATAATATGGTGAAGAATTCAACAATCTGATTCCCATGCTCTCCATAGATTGAACAAACTCATCTGACACAAAAATAGATCCTTGATCAGTCGTAATTGTTTGTGGAAGACCAAATCGGTATATAATATGCTCTTTAACGAACTGAATTGCATCCCCAGAATCAACTTTCTTCAATGGAACTGCTTCCACCCACTTTGTAAAATAATCGGTTGCTACCAATATATACTTATGTCCTTTACTCGACGGTGGATTGATCTGGCCGATCATATCAATTCCCCAGCCTCTGAACGGCCACGGCTTGATTATTGGATTCATAGCCGATGCTGGTGCTCTCTGAATGGATCCAAATTGCTGACAATCTCGACATCCCTTGTAATATCTGAAGCAATCCTCCAACATCGTCGGCCAAAAATACCCAACTCTCCGAAGCAACCACTTCATTTTATGAGCCGACTGATGAGTACCACAAATACCTTCATGTACTTCTCCCATCACAACCTTGGCTTGATCAGCACTTAGACATTTCAGCAACACCCCATCAATCGTCCGATAATATAATTCATCATCTAACAAGACATATCTCAAAGCCTTATACCTCAACTTCCTTGAAACCGATTGAGAAGGACTCTTTAAGTAATGAAACACATCATACCTCCAATCATCGGCTGCAATCGTAGCAATCCCCATCTCAACATCTGTCGTCATCGGCTTGTACCCCGATGCCCCCTGAGCCAAAGCATTAGCCTCTAAATTCTGCTCCCGAGGAACATACCTCAACGTTACCAGCCGAAACTCATCTATTAATGCCCGACACTTTTCATAATAAGCCATCAATACATCGTTCTTACATTCATATTCTCCAGCCAGTTGACTAATCACCAACAATGAATCACCCATGACTTCAACAGCATCGGCTTCAAATTCCTTCAAAAGTTGCAAACCTTTGAGAACTGCCTCATACTCAGCTTGATTATTCGTAGCATATGGCTTGATAGTAAAAGCAAATTCAAAACTTGCCCCTCTTGGTGATATAATAACCAAACCGATGCCGCAGCCATGAGTACAAACCGATCCATCAAAAAATAATGTCCAAGGCGCAATATCCACTGAGCCGATCGAATCATCACGATGTTCCACAATAAAATCGGCTATAGCTTGCCCCTTAATAGCTTTAGGTGACTCATACTTGAGATCAAACTCCGTTAAGGCATAAATCCACTTTCCAACCCTTCCTTTCAATACTGGAACCGATAGCATATATTTGACCACATCGGCTTTGCAAACTATAGTACATTCATTGGATAACAAATAATGCCTCAACTTTGTACATGAAAAATACAAACATAAGCACAACTTCTCCACCGAAGAATACCTGGTCTCTGCATCCAAAAGTCTCCTGCTCAAATAAAAGATTACCCTCTCTTTACCTTCGAACTCCTGGATTAGGATCGAGCCGATTGACTTCTCATCGGCTGACAAGTATAATTTGAAGGGCACCCCTTTCTGTGGAGAAACCAAAACTGGAGGAGAACTCAAATATTTCTTAATATTATCCAAAGCCCTCTGTTGCTCTGCCCCCCATGTAAACTCCTGATCGGCTTTAAGTCTGAGCAAAGGCGTGAAAGGCTCTAATCTCCCAGACAAATTAGAAATAAATCTCCTGATAAAATTTACCTTGCCGATTAAAGACTGCAACTGTTTCTTGTCTTCTGGTGGCCGAATGTTCTGTATTGCGCTAATACTCCTTTGCGGTACCTCAATACCCCTCTCATGCACAAGAAAACCTAAAAATTGCCCAGCCGATACACCAAAAGCACACTTAGTGGGATTCATTTTTAAGCCATATTTCCTTGTTCTCTCAAATACTTTCCTCAGATCGGCTATATGATCAACAACCTCTTTAGATTTCACCACTACATCATCAATATAGATTTCAACCAATAAACCGATCAGATCATGAAAGATATAATTCATGGCTCTTTGATATGTAGCTCCAGCACTTTTCAACCCAAAAGTCATGACAACCCACTCATACAAACCGATTGCACCAGGACACCTAAAAGCAGTCTTGTGAATGTCTTCCTCTGCCATCAAAATCTGATTATATCCAGCATTGCCATCCATAAAACTTATAATCTTATGTCCCGAAGCAGCATCTACCAATTGATCGGCAATCGGCATTGGGTATTCATCCTTAGGAGTAGCCTTGTTCAAATCCCTGAAGTCGATGCAAACCCTAAGCTTGCCATTTTTCTTAATTACCGGAACTATATTAGAAACCCACTCAGCATATCGGCATGGACGAATAAAACCAGCATCATATAAACGAGTAATTTCAGCTTTAATCACATCATACATATCAGCTTTACATCGTCTAGGTGGCTGTTTATATGGCCGATATCCCGGCTTGATAGGAAGCCGATGTTCAACAATCGATCGGCTGAGTCCTGGCATCTCGGAATACTCCCAAGCAAAACAATCGCTATATTCTTTTAAAAGCTCTATTAACTTAATCTTGAAATCAGATAACAAATTTTTACTGATGAATGTCGGCCTAGACCTATCTCCTGACCCAATATCAACTTCTTCTAACTCGTCGGCCGACATAAAACCCTGACCTAACTTGCCATCGAGATCATCTACAGCATCTTCAGTATAAGAACTGGAACCTTCCACAGCACCCTCAAAGCAACAATTGGGGTTCTCCATCTCCGATCGGCTGTATATCACAATCAGACACTTTTAGATAATCCCCTTGCCAGATTTTTCCTGATAAACAATCAACTCCATCCATTTACCAAACAGATAAATCGGCATTAGCAACGTGTACTGACCTGTCGGCTGGAACAACCTCTATCTTGTCACCTTGCCATTGGATTAAGCTTTGATGCATGGTCGAAGGAATACAACAATTAGCATGAATCCAATCCCTTCCAAGCAGTAAGCTATACGAACCTTTCCCATCAATGACAAAGAACGTAGTAGGAACCGTCTTGCTGCCGATTGTCAATTCTACATTGAGAACTCCCTTGGCCTCTGAAGGATTGCCACCAAAATCTTTGAGAACCATATTAGTCTTGATGAGGTCCTCTGAATTCCTTCCCAATTTCTTAAACGTCGCATACGGCATTAGATTCACTGCAGCCCCACCATCAACCAGCATTTTGGACATCGGCTTGCCATTAACAAATCCTTTGACATACAATGGCTTAAGGTGCCGATTCTCTGTTCCTTCGGGCTTCTCGAAAACAGCCTGTTCTGGTGACAATACCCATCTGGCACAAGATTCTTCCATGATATCTGCGTTGTCTTGATTAATCCCAAACTCTGCGGGCAGCACAAATACCATGTTGACCGATGAAGAAGCAATGGCTTTCCCTTTAACTATCCTTCTTGCCTCATCGGTTTTACTCTCATCGGCTGGCATTATTTTGTTCTTAACACGCCATTCCTGTTTCGTTTTTGCTCTCTTCAGCCGATGATCAATCTCTTGTTCAACTTCCTGAAATTGTTCCCTGCTCCTCACCCTCTGAACCCTTCTCTTCTGACTTTTAGAAAAAATCCCAGAAGGACACCATTGAGCTCTTGAAGTATCTTCAGCATCCTCCTCCTGGAAATAGTCTTGATGAATTGGGCCCAACCTCTGATGAACAGGCAACTTCCTTTGCATCAGCCGATCTTCTTTAAGACGAAATCGGCTAAAATTCTCATTATAGTTTCCATCGGCATTAGAACAACCTGGGCAATCTTCTATCGATGGTAACCTCATGCCTTTGTTCCAACAAAATATGAAAAACTCGCAGTTCCAGTGTGAATCAAAGCCATCATCATCTTCATAATATTGGCTCTCTTGCCGATCGTATCTCTTTTGATATTTATTGATAATGCTTGTAGAGTCAAACTTATTGAACCGATTATCCCTTCTGTCGGCTGTCCTACCACTTGCATGAACCATATTAACAGGAAAAGGATTACCATCAATCTTCATCGGCTTTTTGGAGTCATCAAATTTTATCCTGCCCTGTTCAATGGCTACCTGGATCTGTTGCCGAAAAACTTTGCATTCATTAGTACTATGAGACCCGGTGTTGTGCCACTTGCAGTATTTCCTCCTCCCTAATTCCTCAGCCGATGGAATCACATGACCAGCAGGCAGTTGAATTTGTTTCTCCCGAAGCAAAAGATCAAAAATTTTATCAGCCTTATTGACGTCAAAATCATATTTTTCCTCTTTGCCAGAGTTCTTGACCCATTGGCATGGAATCACCTTCTTGTTTCGTGCCCACTCGGCTGCTGCTACTTCGGGAACCTCCTCTTCCTCAGAATCGGAAACATAAGAGTTAATGAAATTCACCTTCTTGAATGCTCTATTGGCCTCTTGAAATCTTTGCTCGTGCGCCGTTATCTTTTGGGCCAAATGAGCCAAACTGTCAAAGTCTTGAGCCGAAAACCTCTCTTTGATTGGGGTTAACAAACCTTGGAAGGCTAAATCGGCTAATTGAGAATCTGTCAATGTCAGGCTGTAACATCTGTTTCTGACTTCCCTGAATCTCTGGATATAATCTTGGACAGACTCTTCTCGCTTTTGCCTAATGCTTGTTAAGTCAGACAATTTCATCTCATGCACCCCACTGTAGAAATATTTGTGAAATTGTTTCTCCAAATCGGCCCAACTGTGAATAGAATTATATGGTAAAGATGAAAACCACGTAAAAGCCGATCCAGACAGGGACAAAGGAAATAGCCTGACTCTTAACGCGTCCGTAGCCGATGCTTCACCACACTGAGCTAAAAATCGGCTAACATGCTCATAAGTCGATACGTTATCTTGTCCCGAGAACTTTGAAAAATCTGGAACCTTGTATCGGCTTGGTAATGGCACCCTCTCAAAGTACTCTGGATATGGATGCCGATACAAGTTGTCACCATCCCTTGGCTTTAATCCGAACTGTTCTCTCATTATATCAGCTATCATATCGGCCCAAGGTTTCTGCCGAGTCCCATCTTGATGCAATGGCTGTATCGGCTCATCTTGATAATACTGCGGTTGTTGATATGGCTGAGGAGACGTTCTCTGCCGATACTGCACCTGTGGTGAATGAGGTTGAAGTTGATAATTAAGATTACCACTTGTATGGGACTGAGGAATTCGCGGAGCACTAAAATCTTGATGATTAGGAACATATTGAGTGCTGGCAGCCTGTTGCGGGAAGGTTGGCACTTGCTGTCTTGCCGGTGTATGCATGATCGGCTGAGCAACTGGCTGATTGGTATTGAACATAGATGCAACTTGCTCAGCTGATATCTGTGGTATGTTATGCCCTACATGCTGAGGTTGTTGTCGGACCAGTACATGAGGATTGAACTCTACGTGCTTCTGTACCGATGCTGATACTTCCTGCTGACCTGTAGCCGATGTTGACGCCATCGGCTGTCCTGGGGCTACATTGGCGGCAGGCTTTGGTTGGCTAGTCATAAGCGGTCTGTATTGCGGGAAGACCCCTTCTGGCAAGAATATTGGTCCTTTAGCTTGATGTTTAGCGATAGTACCGTCAACCACAGACTTGACAATATTCGTTAAAGTATTGACCAGCACTCCTGATTGGTTGATCAAAGCATGATGCACAGCATAGTCGATCCGATCTTGCAAATTCACGGGATCTTCAGGAGATTCTTCTTGCTTGACCCCTTTTACCTTCCCCGAACTTGACTCTGGCTCTTCGCTGTTGGGCAAAGTCACTTTGTATCTCTGAACCACCGTTCCTGCTCTAGTCTGGACAAAGGAATGCAAGTACTGGTTTTGGAGCTTGTTCATTATATCTTCCAGCTCTGCCTTTTGCTCCGACGTCAACTTATCCACTGTCATTGGAATGATATTTTCTGGGTCAACGTCAGTTTTCTTGGAGTCTACCATGATGAAAATTCTTCGTGTCCCACTGGGCGTGCCAAAAGCGTGTTGATGCAAAAAACACACACTGGCCTGGGAGATCTGCTTAGCTCCAGTGCAGGTCCAAAGCTTGGTGAGATGCGGGCGTGCCAATTGGTTTGATCCTGCAACCAATAAGAAACAAAGAAAGCGCAATTAAATCCACCAATGATAGCCGATCGGCTGGTTTACCGATGACATATCATTGAGCATTGAGCCGATGCAAGATGCATTAAATCGGCTATAACAGATAAAGCAAGATAAAGCTAAATCTACTCAATCGGCTGTAGATATCAACAAGATATAATCTAAGTCTCAAAACATATTTAAACTAAGTGATTGGGATAGATCGGACAGGGCGCCGAGACAGTATAAATCACTTATGCCTAAATATATCATGAAGCGTAGATTACACAAGCTCATAGCATAGCCGATTAAGCAAATCTAACATGTATCGGCTAGTACTCCGATACCACTTTATACAGAGATATTACCATGAACAAAATATATTAAACAAACTGTCAAACTAGTGTTAAGATGATCCTAACCAGATTTGACAACAAGCTCAATATATTTTATTAAGTTAATATCTCGATATAAAGGGCAGATTTAATATATCAAGATAACAAGACAATTAAACCAGGTAAGGTCGGCTGAAACCCCGACGCTATCTCTATTAGCAATCATAGACAGGCTAGGGACTATGGTTCTAAACATGATCTGGTAGGTCAAACCTAACTGATGCAGCACCAAATATGTAAAGAAACACAATGCCTAAATGATCAAGTCGATGAAAACCTTTTCGAGATGGTAGATATATTGTATAATCTAAACCAGCATCAATATATAACTCTATCGGCTAGTTCTCTGTAGAACAGTGATTAACCAAATCTGAGTTATATGCTGATATCAATCTAGATTATACAATATATATGATAACTCGACGATTTACGCAAACAAGATTAGAGTGTCATAAAGATGGAAGCACTAATCCCGAGAGCGCAAGCCGCCATAACAAGTTTTACCTCTTGCTGGAGATCGAAACCGATGCAGCCCAACTCGAAAGCAAGAACTCGTCGAAGAAACGATGAAAAAGTAAAGGTGGCGATGCGCCGAAGTTGTTGTATTGTCTGTTGATTTTTCTTACACAGACCTGGGTTCAATTTATACCCAGAATTACACAATCTGTCCTTGTCGGACACGACTCTATTTCTATTACAACTCATACTAAGGATAATTCCCTAATACAAACTCTAACCGACAATATCTATTAGGAAACTAACATTATATCCTAATTAACAGATACAATTCCCTTTTTCGGACCCAATCCGTATGTGGGAATCCTCATGAAGCTCACCAACCGAACCCGACAAAGACTCTGTTATTCTCTCGTCGGAATCGGCTACATCGGCTATCCTTGTCCGACTCTGTCTCAGCCGATGGTCACAATAGCCGATTCGGTCACCAGTCGATAGACACCGTAGCCGATCCGGTCACCAGCCGATTCTTGCTCTGTTTTGGTAACCGCCAGCTTCCTCCAAATCCGCTTCGGTTTTATCCTCAGATCTGATATTTGATTTACCAAATTTGGTCGTTAACAGCGTTTTAAAGTGCAGAGGAGGGCGAGATCGTGGCCGAGGGGCGCGGAAACGGCGGCGGAGTAGGTGAGAGAGGAGAGAGAGAGAGACGGCCGGGAAAGGCAGATCCCGTACCTCTCGTGCGGCGGTTGCGGGCGGAGTGGGCGCGTGCGCGTGCGGATCACGGGGACGCGGGGAGGTGGGGGAGACGGCAGCCGGCGGTTGCTCCCCTCCGATTCCGCCGGCCGAAGGAGGGAGACGACCCTGACAATTGGGGCCCACCTGTCGGTGGCCCGGACCGGCGAGCGAGCGCGGCGTGAGCGGGCCGTGGCCTACGGCCGGCCCGCGAGAGAGGAGGAGTGGTGCGTGCTCAGGAGGGAGAGGTGGCCCCGTGGGCTGTCCCACCGGGAGGAGGAGGCGCGCGCGCGGCAGCTGGGCCGACGGCCCGAAAGGAAAAAGAAGAGGAAAAAGAAAAAGAAAAAGAAAGGAAATTTCCTGGGATTAATTAAATTTCGAATTTGATTTTAATTGATTTAAAATTATTTTTAGGGCTCTGAAAATTCCACTAAAAATCCTGTTAATGTATTTTGACATGGGGAACTCAAGAAAATTTCACCCTGCCATTTCCACTTCTTTAATGCACTAATTAATTGGATTTTTCTCCAGATTAATTAAGCAATTTCTCAGATAAATTATTAACTTCAATTTTTACAATTTGGGAGAACTTCAGGGTGTGACAAACCTACCCCCCTTAAACGGAATCTCGACCCCGAGATTCGGGAGGTGCTGGCGAAGAGGTGTGGATGGGCGACCTTCAATTCATCTTCTCTTTCCCATGTAGCTTCTTCCTCAGAGTGATGGCTCCACTGAACTCTGTAGAACCTGGTAACTTTGTTCTGGTTCTCCTCTCGCTGGTTTCGAGAATACGGATCGACTTCTCCACATAAGTCAAGTCCTCTTGAATCTCAATTTGATCGGGACTGGCCTGCTCTTCTGGTACTCTCAAATATTTCTTCAATTGCGAGACGTGAAACACATCGTGGATACCAGCCATATTGGGTGGAAGCTCCAGCTGGTAAGCAACTTCTCCTCGACGTTCACGGATCCTGTACGGTCCCACAAAGCGTGGTGCCAATTTGCCTTTAGTTTGGAAGCGGTGTACTCCCCGAAGCGGTGTGACACGAAGGTACACATAATCCCCTGTTTCGAAAGCTAACTTCCTTCAACGATTGTCGGCATAGCTTTTCTGTCGAGACTGCGCGATTCTCAACCTTTCCCTGACGGTTCTGACCTTTTCTTCTGCGTCACTCAAGACTTCAGTCCCAAACAGTTGTCGTTCTCCGGTCTGATCCTAAAAGAGTGGGGTGCGGCACTTCCTGCCATACAACGCCTCAAATGGTGCCATCTGCAAGCTGGCTTGGTAGTTGTTGTTGTAGGAGAACTCGGCATATGGCAAACTCTTGTCCCATGCTCCTCCAAAATCGAGCGTACAGGCTCTGAGCATATCCTCAAGTATTTGGTTCACTCGCTCAGTTTGGCCATCGGTTTGCGGATGGTAAGCCGTGCTAAAATTCAAACGGGTACCCAATTCTTCTTGTAATTTCTGCCAGAACTTTGAGGTGAACTGACTTCCTCGATCCGATACGATATTTTTCGGCACTCCGTGCAAACACATGATTCTTGCGAGGTAGATTTCTGCTAGCTTCTTTCTGGAGTAGGTAGTATGCACCGGAATGAAATGAGCCACCTTCGTGAGTCGATCTACAATGACCCAAATGGAGTCATGTCCAGACGACGTTCTTGGCAAACTTGTGATGAAATCCATTCCAATTTCTTCCCATTTCCATTTCGGAATTTGGAGAGGCTGTAACAGTCCTGCAGGCCTTTGATGTTCTGCCTTGACTCGCTGACACACGTCACAGAGTGCGACGAATTAAGCTATTTCTCTTCTCATGCTAACCCACCAAAATTTTTCTTTAAGATCCTGGTACATCTTGGTACTCCCAGGGTGGATTGAATACTGAGTTTGATGGGCTTCCGTGAGTATTAACTCCTTTAACTCTTTGTCTTCCGGGACGCACAGTCTTTCTCCCATCCATATCGTGCCATGCTCGTCTTCGGAAAAATCTCGGGCCTTTCTGACCCTCATGTTTTTCTTGAGCTCTGCTATCTCCGGATCTTTAATTTGAGCTGCTCGGACTTGCTCCACGAGCGTTGGTCGTGCTTCTAGAGCGGACGCGAACCCATGTTCAACAATACTGAGGTTCAGTCGTTCCAAGTCTTGCTGTAAGTGGTTGCTCATCTCGTCCGTACTGGTGGAGTTGCACTAGCTCTTCCGGCTTAAAGTATCTGCCACTACATTAGCTTTACCAGGATGGTAGTGGATTCCCAGATCATAGTCTTTAATCAATTCCAGCCATCTTCGCTGACGGAGATTTAAGTCTGGTTGGGTGAAGATATACTTCAAACTCTTGTGATCCGTATACACCTCGCAACGGTTTCCAATAAGGTAATGCCTCCAGATCTTTAGGGCATGTACCACTGCTGCTAATTCCAGATCATGAGTGAGGTAATTATTTTCATGTGGACGCAACTATCGTGAAGCATACGCGACCACCTTGCCTTCCTGCATCAGCACGCATCCTAGCCCTTGGCGAGACGCGTCGCAATAAACCTGAAAATCTTTCGTCTGGTCTGGCAGAATTAAGACTGGTGCCGTTACCAACTTCTTCTTAAGTTCCTCAAAACTTTTGTTGCATTCTACGGACCACTTGAATTTCTCATCCTTTTTCAGCAACTGTGTCATTGGCTTGGCAATCTTGGAGAAGTTCTCAATGAACCGACGGTAGTATCCCGCGAGTCCCAGAAAACTCCTGATCTGCGAAACCATGCGCGGAGGCTTCCACTTGGTAACCAACTCCACATTTGACGGGTCCACTGCCACTCCTTGAGCTGTGATGATGTGGCCTAGGAACTGTACCTCCTTGAGCCAAAAGTCGCACTTGCTAAACTTGGCATACAACTGATGCTCTTTCAATTTCTCGAGTGCTAAGCGAAGATGTTGCTCGTGTTCCTCCTTAGACTTAGAGTAGATGAGTATGTCATCGATAAAGACCACAACAAACTTGTCCAAGAATTCCATAAACACCTTGTTCATCAGGTTCATGAAGAACACTGGTGCGTTAGTGAGTCCAAATGATGGTAGCCTGATTGCAGGTCTATCTTGGAGAACAGTGTTGCTCCTTTCAGTTGATCGAACAAATCATCAATCCTGGGCAACGGGTATTTGTTCTTAATAGTGACATCATTAAGTGCGCGGTAATTGACGCACATCCTCTTGGTCTTGTCCTTCTTCTCCACAAAAATTACCGGAGCACCCCAAGGTGACGTGCTCGGGCGAATGTATCCCTTCTGTAGCTGCTCGTCAACTTGCTTCTTTACTTCTGCCAACTCATTGGCTCCCATCCTGTAAGGTCTCTTGTGTATCGGGGCGGTTCCCGGTACTAGGTCGATCCGAAACTCAATTTCTCTTTTAGGCGGCATCGTCGTTAGATCGTTCGGAAAGACTTCAGGATACTCTCTTATAATTGGGATATCCTCCAACTCCTTAGGGGTTTTCACCACTTCTCTGGTCTGCTCCTCGGTAGCAACCTGATTCAAACTTGTTACGGACTTCTGTGGTGCCGGAGATCGAAAAGTAACCCTCTCTCCCTTGTCATTGGTTAGAGTGACGGTGCGTCTTGCGCAATCGATTACTCCCTTGTGCCTCATCAACCAATTCATCCCAAGAATGACATCTAGGTCTTTAGATTCGAGTAGGATAAGTTTGGCTAGAAATTGTGATCTTTTGATTTCTATCACCACAGAGGGGCTATAACTGACGGAGGTGCAACTATTTCCCGGGGTGTAGACCCGCATTGGTATTTTAAGTTCCTGTTTTCTTAGACCATGCTTCCCCACAAAATTCTTGGAAATAAACGAATGCATTGCACCAGAATCAAATAAAACTGTAGCTAGGACTGAGTTGACAGAAAACATACCCAATACAACTTCCGGTGCTGCCAGCGCCTCTTCTGCCGATGCATGGTTGACGCGAGCCTGAAGGGTCTTAGGCCCAGCATGTCTCGGCTTCGGGCACTTGTCGGCGAAGTGTCCAGGCTCGCTGCAGTTGTAGCAGGTCCCGTGTTTTCCTCCAGACTCTCTCCTGGGTTGAGCCGGCTGAGTCGGCTGAGTTGGCTGTGCTGGTGCCATCGGAGGACGTGGAGCTAGATTGCGATGGTGCTGGCCATCGCTATTGTTGTGCCCACTGCTGCTGCTGGGGTGGAAATTGCTGGGGTTATAAGGGCGGTGCTGGCGGACGATCATGGTGGTAGGTCCACCTTGCTGTCCGGGCACGAAACGGGGCCTCTGACTGCTGCCCTGGTGTGCCTTGAATTGGGCCACTTTCCTCTTGCGGTCCATCTTGTTTCGTTGGTCTTCTTGCCGAATGGACTTGTCGACCAGCTTCTCGAAGTCGGCATAGTCTCTCAAAATCAGCTGGTTGGTTAGCTGTTAACAGCGGATTTTGGTAATCGACCCAGAGAGGGAAGAAGAAACCGAAACAGAGAGGAAGGGTTAAGTTGGAGTCAGACCAGGTCTCGTATCGGACCCGGTAGCCGTATCGGACTGGGAGAGGCGCTACCAGGAAGAGCGTATCGGCCGATACGGATTCAATATGGTCATCGGCCGATACAGGCTGGAAATTGGCGGAGTCAGCATGGGTTTGGTCTGGGCTCGAGATAAGCTTTAAGGAAGTTGCCAAATAGAGATAAAGCTCGGTTTTAGGCAATTGTATGTTGTAAATCAATTATGTTTAGATCTAATCTGTGGCAAGAGTCTGCCGCAAAGACTTGTTTGTTAGTTAGAGATAAGATCGTTTCCTACAAGGACCCTGTTGTAATTTCGGGTATAAATATCCCGGTAGTTTGTACATAGACTATCTCAATCAATCAATTGCACAAACAACCAAGTTCAATCTACTTTCGGCGCATCGCCAACCCTCGCAAGAGGTTAATTCCCGATGAGTTCTTGTTTCCTTAGAGCAGAGGTAAGAACTCGTACCCGACGATCTACATCGTCAAGGCTAGCGTGTCGCTTTAGGCACGTTAAGCCCTGGCGATGTGATCGTCGTTTATCGTGTGTTAGTTAATCTTGATGCGGTTTTCTAATTCTGTCCAGCCAGCGGCTAACTCGTTTTAGGGTTTACTGCCGACGACGATCGAATTAGCTTGCTCGTTTAGATTAGCTAAGACATCTACCATCCCCAAAAGCGATCGACGACTTGATTTTCTTTGTGTTAACTCTCAATCTACACTCTGAGTTGCTATCGACCTTAGTCGTGTTTCATGGGTTAACCCAAAGCCTGTTTTCCGATCGTAATTAAGGATAGCGCCGGGGTTTCAGCCGGTTTTACCTAATGCATGTGATTAGTTATGTTTTTATATGCATTCGCCACTTATACAAGTGGATTGGTGAATATAAATGTATTGGTTACAGGGTATTCTCAAGATCTCTCTGTGATTGATACATTTATATTGGCCGATTGGCTTGTGTAAGTTCGCACTAGAGTATTAGCTAGTGTATTTATCTTTATACAACCCTCATCGGCTGATTCCAGTAATTTGTTATAAACGTATTAACATGGGCCGATGGGATTAGATCTGTTTTATCAGTTATATCATATTATTACTTCAAGTAAGCCGGTATAGCTTTGCCCTATCGGCCAGGCCTCCATGATGCAGCATCGGCCTATCGGCCGATCGGCCATCGTTTCTCACATGATTTACTTGTTTATTCTTGTTGATTGTAGATCAAATCAACTGGCATGCTCTGCACGCACCTAGGCAAGCCATTGGACCTGCACTGGAGTTAAGCAGACCTCCCAGGCCGCCGTGGAAACGTGGAACCCGTTTTGTTGCGAGGCGGGTCCAAATTCTACGCCAACACGCTTTTGGCATGCCTGGTGGGACTCAAGAACGCAAGCTTCGCAACAACAAGAAGACCACTTCGAGATGTCAAAGCAGGCTGAGATCTCCGAGGAGAACGTCGTCTCCGTGACCGTCGACCAACTCAACAAAGAGCAGAAAGCCGAGATGGAAAAGCTGGTCGAGCAGTTCCAGAACATGTACCTGCAGACATACTCCATGACTTGGCAAGGCACCATTATCCAGAAATCTAAGGTGGTAATGTCGAGCCATGGAGATGGAGCCAGCACGTTGGCGGTGGTACACGACCACGCCGTCAAGACTGAAGAAAACGCTGCGCCGACGTTACAAGACAGAATCGATTCCGCAGTTCATTCTGCGCTAGTCAACCAGTCGGGGATCCTGGTGAACACGTTAACCAATACGGTCAAGTCGATCCTAGATGGTTCAATCCATCAGTACAAGACTCAAGGGCCGATTTTCTTGCCAGAAAATAAGTTCCCTGCTTATCGGACCTTGAGGAACGACTTGAGCACGGCTCCACAGCCGACGGCGCCGATGCCACCCCCATTGGCGCAACCGACATCAACCTTGCCGTTGGCCCTCACCAGGCAGACGGGAGGAAGCCCTCAGCACGTCACGGAGGAGCAATATGCACAATGGACGAAAGGGAAGCAACCAGTGATCGAGCCGATGCAGCAAGTTCCTGTCAACCCAACATTGGCCAGACAACCTCACATCTCCATGACTGGCAACCCTCGGCAACCAGCTGCGTACAACACGCCGCAAGGCTACCAGCAGTACACCACAGGGCAGTACGACGCGCAGAACTTGAATCACCATTACCAACCGTACTCTCCCAGGCAGTATCAAGCAGAGGGCCTGCAACAATCTTATCAGCAAGACCTCCCACATTGGCCCGCAGGATACTGGGCCGATATGATAGCCGAGGTGATGCGAGATCAGTTTGGTTTGAAGCCCAAGGAGAGTTCTATGGTGTATCGGCACCCGTACCCCGAGGAGTTTGACAAAGTGCCACTGCCGAGCCGATACAAAATCCCGGACTTCTCCAAGTTTTCGGGGCAGGACAACATCTCGACATACGAGCACGTGAGCCGATTCCTAGCACAGTGCGGGGATGCATCGGCCATAGAGGCGTTGAGGGTGAGGTTTTTCCCGCTGTCCTTGTCAGGGTCAGCATTTGCATGGTTTTCATCTTTACCCTGCAATTCCATCAGAGGATGGATAGATTTGGAAAAGCAGTTTAACAGGTACTTTTATAACAGCGTGCAAGAGATGAAACTGTCTGATCTTACTGCCATCAGGCAACGGGTTGATGAATCGGTCCCAGAATACATTCCAAGATTTAGGGACATAAGGAACAGGTGTTACCGCCTCAGCTTGACCGATTCACAGCTCGCCGACTTGGCGTTTCAAGGATTACTGGGGCCGATACGAGAGAGGTTCTCCTCTCAGGAATTCGACAGCCTAGCTCAGCTAGCCCAACGAGTATCGGCCCACGAGCAACGATTCCAGGAGGTGAAGAAGTTCACGAAGAAAATCAATACAGTCTATCAGTACGCCTCCGACGAAGATGATGAAGAAGACGCCGATGTCGACCTGGCCGAGTGGGCCCGGATGAAGAAGCCGACAGCATGCCAATGGGCCAAAAAGGGCGACAAAGAGGATAAATACAACTTCGACATCAACAAGGCCGACAAGATATTTGACCTACTCCTGCAAGAGAAGCAGATCCAGCTGCCAGTGGGTCATGTACTGCCATCAGCCGAAGAAATCAAGAAGAGAAGGTATTGCAAATGGCACAACACATATTCCCATCATACCGACGAATGCAAAATCTTCCGACAGCAGATCCAATCGGCCATCGAGCAAGGCAGAATTAAGATCGATGATGCCAAGAGGCCGATGAAGATAGAAGGACACCCGTTTCCTGTCAACATGGTGCGGGCGGACAGGGCCGACGGCGATGGCCATCGGACCGGCAAGCGACCTCATCAGACCTCCGAGGGTCTGATTAGAAAATATCAGCGAAGGCGGGAGGAACAAGCATAGGATTACGCCGATCAAGACAACTCCTATGACCCTCATTGGGAGTGCGAATTTTTCCGTTTTTGCTGGAATGAAGGAATGAGGTTGCCATCCATCCAAGAGTGCCCTGCATGTAATGATGTAGAAGACTCTTATCAGGGCAGCTCGAGCAAGCGAGTGCATCGGCCAAGCAAGCAGAGAAAGTCTGTACACGAGAGGCTAGGGCCGATGCACCATGATCATCAGACTGAGGACGAGGAGCAAGTACAGAACCCCCAGTGGTGCCCAAGCGACGTATTCAGCAAGACACAAAAAAAGGCGGGTCCAGAGGCTAAGGAGGAAGGAGCAGATCCAAGAGCAACAGGCTACAATAGCCCATCGGCCGGCCAAGACCAAGGAGTGGAGAATAAAATCAGCGGTGGCCAAGGCCGACGAGGGCACCTCCAAATCAGCTCAAGCTCCTGCGTCCGCAAAAGGTAAAGGCGTAGCATCGGCCTCTGTTAATATGGTTTTCATATTGCCAGCGGAGTACAGCGTGCAGATGGCCGATGAAGCGGTAGCCGACGACGAGCAGTCCTCGGTTAAACTACAGTTGTCACCTGATCAAGCCGTGTTCGACAAGCCAGTCGACGCCAGCTACACGCACCTCCGGCCGTTGTACATCAAAGGGTTCGTTAATGAGCGGCCGATGACGAAGATGCTGGTTGATGGCGGTGCGGCGGTCAACTTGATGCCATACACAACCTTCAGGAAGCTTGGAAAAGTACCTGAAGACCTTATCAAGACCAACATGGTGCTGAAAGACTTTGGTGGCAACGCGTCCGAAGCAAAGGGGGTGCTAAACGTGGAGCTCACCGTGGGCAGCAAGACGATACCCACCACCTTCTTCGTCTTCGATGGAAAGGGTTCCTACAGCTTGTTGTTGGGATGGGATTGGATCCACGCAAACTGTTGCGTCCCTTCAACAATGCACCAATGCCTTATACAATGGCAAGGGGACCAGGTCGAGATCGTGCAGGCCGATCGGTCAGTACACGTGGCCAATGCCAATCTCGCAGTTTGGGAGATGGAGGGAATCGATTGCTTGTCCGGGCGAGTCTGGGACGCCGATTTCCTCAAAGTAACTGATTGTGATATCGATACGATAGAAGATCAGGACAAGCAGTTGCTTTAACGAAGATATGACATCCACTGTTCGAGATGAGCAGGCTAGTCCCTACATAGACGACGCGGTGGATGAGCTAGATGGCAAACTGGGACAAGGCTTTACGTCGGCCGATGAACTTGAAGAGGTAGACATAGGAATAGGTGACAGGCCTAGGCCGACGTATGTAAGTGCTAACCTGCCAAGGGAATATAAGAATAATTTGATAAATCTTTTGAAAGAATTCATGGATTGTTTTGCATGGGAATACCATGAGATGCCAGGATTAAGCCGATCGATCGTAGAACATCGGCTACCTATCAAACCAGGCTATCGGCCATTTAAACAAGCTCCTAGGAGATTTAAGGCCGATATGCACGAAGCTATCAAGGCAGAGATCACAAGACTTTACGATGCCAGCTTTATCAGGCCCTGCCGATACGCGGAGTGGGTCTCCAACATAGTTCCAGTAATGAAGAAAAACGGCAAGCTCAGGGTGTGTATCGATTTCAGAGATCTAAACAAAGCAACACCAAAGGACGAGTATCCTATGCCGTTGGCCGATTTGCTAGTTGATGCCGCGTCTGGACACAAGGTTATCAACTTCATGGATGGGAACGCAGGCTACAACCAGATTTTCATGGCTGAGGAAGATATCCACAAGACAGCCTTCCGGTGTCCGGGGGCAATCGGCCTGTACGAGTGGGTTGTTATGACCTTCGGCTTGAAAAATGCTGGAGCTACTTATCAGAGGGCCATGAATTATATTTTTCATGATCTTATCGGCTCTTTGATTGAAGTTTATATCGATGATGTCGTCGTGAAGTCAAGAGAGTATGATATGCACTTGGCCGATTTACGCAAGGTACTTGAACGAGCAAGGAAGTATGGTCTCAAGATGAACCCTAACAAATGTGCCTTTGGCGTATCGGCCGGTCAGTTTTTGGGTTTCTTGGTCCACGAAAGAGGAATTGAGATTACACAGAAGAACATCGATGCTATAAAGAAGATCAAGCCTCCGACGAACAAGACCAAGTTACAATCTCTGCTCGGCAAGATCAACTTTGTCCGACGCTTTATATCGAACCTGTCAGGAAGAATTTCACTCCGTTATTGAAGATAAAAGACGATCAAGAGTTTACATGGGGTGATAAGCAGCAGAAGGCGTTGGACGACATCAAAGAATATTTGAGCTCCCCACCAGTTCTAATTCCTCCACAGAAGGGAGTTCCGTTCAGGCTGTACCTATCGGCCGATGAGAAGTATATTGGCTCAGTTTTGGTGCAAGATATTGACGGCAAAGAGCGGGTTATTTTCTACCTCAGCAGGAGGTTGCTGGATGCCGAAACAAGGTACACGCCAGTTGAGAAACTCTGTTTGTGCTTATATTTTTCATGTACTAAGTTGAGGCATTATTTACTTTCCAATGAGTGCATTGTGGTGAGTAAGGCCGATGTGATGAAATACATGTTATCGGCCCCCGTGTTGAAAGGAAGAATTGGGAAGTGGATTTTTGCCTTAACAGAGTTCGACTTACGGTATGAATCGGCCAAAGCGATCAAGGGACAAGTCCTGGCCGATTTTATTGTTCAGCATAGAGATGATTCAATTGCATATTCAGATATTGTGCCTTGGACATTGTATTTTGATGGGTCTGTTTGCAGACATGGATGCGGTATCGGCCTAGTCATCATATCCCCTCGGGGGGCAAGCTTCGAATTTGCTTTTACTATCAAGCCTTAGTATACTAATAATTAAGCAGAGTATGAGGCTATTCTCAAAGGTTTGCAGTTATTACAAGAGGTTGAGGCCGATTCCGTAGAGATCATTGGTGATTCACAGTTGGTCATTAATCAGCTTTCTGGGGAGTATGAATGCAAGAATGATATTCTCAGAATTTACAATGAGGAGTGCAAGGATTTGTTACAAGCTTTCAAGATTGTGACGATGAGGCATATACCCAGGAAGCAGAACTTTGAGGCCAATGATTTAGCTCAGGGGGCATCAGGATACAGGCTGATGGCTAAAGATGTTCAGATTCAAATTACTATCGTGGATGCCGATGACTGGCGGTTTGATATCATCGAGTATTTGAAGAACCCTTCTCAATCGGCGTCACGAAGAATGAAGTATAAAGTTTTACATTATGTCTTATTGGACGATGATCTGTATTATTGGACGATTGATGGTGTATTGCTCAAATGCTTGAGTCTCGAAGAAGTCAAAGTTGTCATGAGCGAGGTCCATGAAGGGATTTGTGGAACACATCAATCGGCCCACAAAATGAGATGGCTTTTAAAACGCGTTGGATATTTTTGGCCAACAATGCTAGAGGATTGTTTCAAGTATTATAAAGAATGTCAAGATTGTCAGAAATTTGGAGCAATTCAGAGAGCACCGGCATCGGCTATGCATCCAATCATAAAGCCGTGGCCGTATCGTGGATGGGGAATAGATATGATCGGCCAGATAAACCCGCCATCAAGCAAGGGACACAAATATATACTGGTGGCTACAGATTACTTCACAAAGTGGGTTGAGGCCGTTCCCCTTAAGAAGGTTGATTCCAAGGACGCAATTCAATTTGTCAAAGAGCATATAATATATCGGTTTGGACTACCACAGACATTGACTACAGATCAAGGATCAATCTTCGTGTCCGATGAGTTTGGTCAGTTTGCTGAAAGCATGGGTATTAAGCTATTGAATTCTTCTCCATGTTATGCGCAAGCTAATGGGCAGGCAGAAGCTTCTAACAAGACTTTAATCAAGTTGATCAAGAGGAAAATTGAGGAACAGCCGAGACGGTGGCATACCACGCTGGCCGATTCCCTTTGGGCGTATCGGATGGCTTGTCATGGTGCAACTCAGGTGCGGCCTTATCAGCTGGTTTATGGGCATGAAGCTGTGCTGCCATGGGAGACCAACATCGGCTCAAGGAGGATTGCCTTGCAAGACGACTTGACAGTCGATGAGTACCATAATCTTATGGTCGATGAGCTGGATGACTTGGCACATGTCCGATTGCGGGCATTGGAGAAAATAAAGCGCGATAAAGATCGAGTTGCTCGTCATTATAATAAAAAGGTTGTTGCCAAGTCGTTTGAGGAAGGGGATCTTGTTTGGAAATTAATAATACGGATTGGTTCTAGAGATAATAGATTCGGCAAGTGGTCACCTAATTGGGAAGGTCCTTTTCAGATTCATCGATGTGTTCCCCGTAATGCTTATCTGCTAAGAGGATTAGATGGAGAAGTTTATGGCAGAGCTCTTAACAGCAAGTACTTAAAGAGATATTATCCAAGCGTATGGATTGACTCATGATCGGCCCTCCAGCCGATTTATGATTACAGTCGATGTGCTATGCATCGTCTTTAGATGGCTGATATATACTATCGTCCTTAGTTCAAATTTTACAACATGAGCCCTCATCTTCTAAAATTTGGGGGGCATATATATATACAAGCGCGGAATTTTTCAAGGAATTTTTCAATTCAGATTTATTCAAATCAAATTCGGCTGCTTGGCCGATGCGATTTCAAGTCTTATTCTTCATGATTCTTCAAGTTTGATGGATTGATCTAGGTTTATGGACTTCAAAAATTTTCAAGCTCGAGTTTCTTCAGATTTATTCAGATCAAATTCGGCTGCTTGGCCGATGCGATTTGTGTTTACAAAGTATGAAGACATACAATATGTTACATCACCCTATAAAGTCTGCAATAGCTGTGATGGCTCTACGGCGGATTTGATCAATATCTTCTATAGCTTGGGCGTCATCGGTCGTCGACCTTGGGATTAGCTTCAACGATTTGCTCAGGGTTGCAAGGTACTTGGCTGATGCCTTCAGCTTAGCCGTCTGGTCTTCTATGGCCTTGGGTGATGCAGATATCCCGGCTTCAACTTCTTGGATTTCTTGGCGCGTCGCTTCCAGCTTTGATTCTAGATCTGCTTCAAGGCGGCGGAGTTCTTCAAGTCTGTTCTTCAAGACAATCGGCTCAACAGCTAGCTCATCTAATCTAGTTTTGTCAGAATTGACTTGAGCCTTGCTAGTTGTCGGTGACATGGGACCGGGGGTGTCGAGACCAAAAGGAAGGGCGGCCACAATGATCCACATGGCCCGTTCCGCCGGAGGGGTCGGGCCCGGGGGTGACATGGCGGCTGCCCTTCCGGTCTTCCCCCGGGGTCGGGCCGCTCCCGATTCTGCCCCGAGGGCTGGGGCGTCCTGACCCCTTGTGCTTTTGGTGCCATGTGTGCAGGTTGGGTGAGCGTGGCAGAGCTCACCTAACCGCATTTATGGCGGTTCAGACGAGCGCACTACGCTGCATTTAATGTGGCGTGGCGCATGCCTATCCGGTCCGTGACCGGTCACAACGAGTGACCGATCACAGATTAGTCAGATCGCGAGTTAGGTGGCGCCAGGCGGCCTGCAGCACTCCTCGCCCCGTCCCGTCAGAATGATGAGAGGCCTCTGTCTCTCGTCTCTCAGCCGGAGCTGGCGTGCCAACTCCTGGAGTTGGTACGTCAGTCCCGGTCAAATTCATTCCAGATTCCGGCGCAGGCGAGACGAGAAAATCGCCCGCCATTTAATGAAGGTTGAAACGGGCGTCCCCCGGATGGGTCGGCTGGCTGAGCAGAGGCGTGCTGCGGCGTCTGTCAGAGGCTGCTTCCGGCAGTAGGATAGCCCTAATTGTAAAAGAATGTTTTCTTTCTTAGGCAGCTTGTGGCCCATGTGGTAGCCCCTTGCCATATAAAAGGAGGCCCAGGCCTAGGAAGGAGAAGGATCGGACTCTGGCTAACTTGGTCTAGAGGCTGAACTCTCTCTGGATTCCTTCACACTCCCAGATCTACCAGAACACAGGAGTAGGGCATTACGCTTCCCAGTGGCCCGAACCTGTCTAAACCGCCTGTGTCCACGCGTTCTTTCTCGCTGAGATCCCTCAGATCAGGGGCTAAGAATCTCACCTTGCGCCCCCGGCCGAACCGGCAAAGGGGGACCTGCACGGTCTCCCGGTGAGGAGTTTCACGCTCCGTCATCTGGCGCGCCAGGTAGGGGGCGCGCGTGTGTTTTTCTGAACCCCCATCTCCTTTCGTGTGCGCCAAGCTTCGCCAGGTCAGCCCTACGGCGGAAGAGGCAGTGGCGTACAGCCCCTCTTTGAGCACCAGCGGTGATGGCGGGGAGCGGAACACACGCCATCGGGCTCGCACCCCGTCGTCCCCCTCTCGCCGGAATCTTGGGCGGGGGAAGGCGCTTGAGGAGGTCGAGGGATCCGCGACCTCGCCGCTCGCAGGCGACGGAGGAGGACAGCGAGGCGGAGTGCGTCGTCGCCTCACCTGCGGCGATGGCGGCATGCCCCAGGGCGCGCTCCAAGCTGCGGGCGCGCTCTTGCGTCACCCGCCCGTCGTCCCCGATCCGGAGACCCCAGCCCAGCGTTGGCTGGACGATGTGGCCAACCTGGTCATGATGGCGCAGCAGCGCCTTGGCACCGGCAGGCGATCTTCCGCCACCGGGACCTCTGGCGCTGCTGCTGCCGGCTCTATTGCGTCGAGGCGAAGGGCACGACGGACGACGGCCAACACACGTCGTTCGTCTGCGGTTCCCTCATCAATGCCTCCGACTCAAGAAGATATGCATGGGGGGCTAGACGCCCGGCTCGATATCGAGCACCGGCGCGACGCGCGTCGCGCCGCCCAAGCAACGGAAGGCGCCTCCTCTTCTAGAGCGCCGCTCCGTTCTGGTCACGGGGGCCGGCCGCCCGTGTCCCCGGTTGGTGGTGCTGGCTGTCGAGCCTTCGTGGCGAGCCTTCGGAATGTCCGTTGGCCCCCGAGGTTCCGGCCCACCATCACCGAAAAATATGACGGAAGCGTCAACCCCGCAGAGTTTCTCCAGATCTACACGACTGGGATAGAAGCCGCGGGGGGTGACGACAGGGTCATGGCGAATTTTTTTCCCATGGCCCTGAAGGGCCAGGCGCAGGGTTGGCTAATGAACTTGCCACCCGCGTCGGTCCACTCCTGGGAGGATTTGTGCCAGCAGTTCACTACGAACTTCCAGGGCACATATCCGCGCCCAGGCGAAGAGGCGGACTTGCACGCGGTACAGCGGAGGGATGATGAGTCTCTCCGCTTGTACATCCAGCGGTTCTGTCAAGTCCGCAATACCATACCATGCATCCCTGCACATGCGGTGATCTACGCGTTCAGGGGGGGCATGCGGCACAATCGCATGCTCGAGAAGATCGCCTCCAAGGAGCCCCGGACCACCGCGCAGCTTTTCGAGCTCGCGGACCATGTGGCTCGCAAGGAGGAGGCCTAGACCTGGAACTCCTCCGGCTTTGGAGCGGCGGCTCCGGCTGCCCCCGAGTCCGCAGCTCGTTCAAGGCAGCGGGATAGGAGGAGGAAGAAGAGGTCGGCCCATTCCGACGATGAGGGTCACGTCCTCGCCGTCGAGGGCGCTTCGCGGGCCCCCGAAAGGGGAGGCCCGCGGGCGACAAAAAGGAGGCTGGCTCTCCCGGCAGGGAGCGCCCGGCCGACAGATGGTGCACCGTGCACAACACCTCTCTCCACGACCTCGCAGACTGCCGCGCGGTCAAAAGCTTGGCCGAGCGGACGAGGAAGTGGGAGGAGGAGAGGAGGCAGGAGCGCCGTGAGGGCAAGTCCCCGGCGACTTCCACCGGCAACTGGCGAAGTGAGGCCAGGCAGAAGGCCCCCGCCGAGGACATCGATGATGGCGATGATGGTCTGGGCTTTTAGGAGCCCGAGGCTACCGTCGCCACCGTTGATGGGGGAGCGTGCGCTCACTCTTCTCGCCGGAGGCTCAGGGCCATGAAGCGAGAGCTTCTGGCCGCGGCCCCTACCCATGAGGCGACGTGGCGGGAGCGTTGGTCGGAGGTCGCCCTCACCTTTGACTAGACCGACCACCCGCCATGCGTTGCCCGGGGAGGGCAGATCGCGATGGTGGTTTCCCCCACCGTCTGCAATGTGAAGTTGGGGCGCGTCCTGATAGACGGGGGCGCGGCCCTCAACATCCTCTCCCCCACGCCCTTTGATGCTATCAAGGCCCCGGGGATGGTGCTCCGGCCGTCCCAGCCGATCATCGGTGTGACGCCGTGTCACACCCCGATTTTCGATCGGGATTAAAAATTACCTAATAAAACATTTTCCAGAAATTAAATAAAAATCAAAAGCAATTTAAACAAGTGAAATTAGCAAGGAAATCAAAATTTTCCTTTAAAAATCATGGCCGGAAATATTTTTGTAATATTCTCTGTGCCTTAAAGTACTCTCCAAAATTTTTCGTCAATTTTTGGAGCTCAAGAAATAATTTTAAAGTCACAAAGATCATTCAACTGATTAAATTAATTAAAAAACGAATTTAAAAATGTCCCTTTTGTTTTGGGCCGTTTTCGGCCCAAAATCCTCTCTCTTTCCCGCGACCCCCTCCCCTCTCCTTCGGCCCAAGGCCGCGCCCGCGCCGCCCGCGCCCCCTCCCCTTCCCGGGCCGGCCTGAGGCCACCCGGAAGTCCGCCACGCCTCCCCTGCGTCGCCCGGTCGCCGACGGGTGGGGCTCGCGGCCGAGTCGTCCCCGACTCGGCCGGCCGCCGCCGCGCCCGCTCCGCTGCTTTTCCCAGCGGGATTCCCGCCGCGCCGCCCTTATATTTTCCCCTCCCCGCGACCGCCGCCCCTCGTTTTCCCCTCCGCTGCCGCCCCAAACCCTAGATCAGAGCCGCCGTCGCCTCCTTCGTCACCGCCCGGGTGAGCTCCGCCGCCACCCCTTTTCCTCCTTCCTTCCCGGCCGCCGTCGTTTGTGCCGGCCATGTCGTCGCCGCCGCGCGCGCCACCGCTCTGCCGCGCCGACCGCCGCATCCAGCCGCGGCCACGCCGCGGTTTCCCGACCGCGCCTCCGGCCGGACTCCGTCGCCGTTGCCGCCCGGAGAGCTCCTCTCTCTCCCGTTTCTTCTTTTTTTCCTTCCCCCCCGGTGCGCCGTCGCCGCCACAGCGCCTCCGCCGTCATCGCGTCGCCGCCTCGCGCCGCCGCCCGGCCGCCGCCGCGCCCGCTCCCGCGCGCCCGCGTCGTCAGCTGCCGCCGGTGGCCGCCCGTCGCCGTGCCCTCACCGGGTCGGCCTAGGGTTTCGGCCGAACCCTAGCCGCCCGCCCCGGCCTAGAGGCCGGCTCCTTTTTCCGGGCCGGCCCACCGCTCCCTCCGGCCCAGCGGCCGTCGGGCCGATTGGCCCATCTCCCCGCAAAAGTCTAATTTGCGTCCCCCTCCCCTTTTCTCAGGCCGGCCCATCACCCCGCTCGGCCCGTTTGGCCCACCTTCTCGCGAAAAGTCCACTTCACGTCCCTCCCAGCCCTTTCTCCTCTATTGGGCCGTCGGCCTATTATCCTTTCTCCACACAAAAGTCTACTTTATGTCCCTCGGCCCTTTTAACTTTTTCCGAGGAAGCCCAGTTCACCTCCTCAGGTCTAGTTTACCTCCTTTCCCTCCCCGGTTCGCCGACACGTGGGACCCGCCATTTCGGCGTCGTTTCCCTTTGATGAGGTCAGCGTAGCCCTTTCCTTTATAAAATTAATTAATAATTGCGCAATAAATCGATTTAATTTCCAGAAAATCATTTAAATGGCTCAAAACTTCTAAAATTCATATCT
The DNA here is from genome assembly GCA_008326285.1 of Oryza officinalis. NCBI lineage: Eukaryota > Viridiplantae > Streptophyta > Magnoliopsida > Poales > Poaceae > Oryza > Oryza officinalis. The sequence goes on from BDMV01000007.1 coordinate 729,595, forward strand.
AATTCATACGAACTCCAAATTGAGCCATTCAACTTGCAAAATTCATCTAAAATTGAGCTCTACATGTTTGTTTACTTTTTATGTATTGTTTACTTGGTTTTTATTAGAGTTTTTCCTCGTTTTGCGTGCCAGCGTGTAGATTCCGCCGTTTCGGAAGTTCGCGCTCGTGCGGAAAGAGTCCGGAAGATTGTTTGAAGAAGCAAGGCAAGTCACACATTCCCCCTTGAGCATGTTGTACCTATTTTATGAAATGTTTTACGTTTACAAATAAAGTGCATGTTTTGCTAATTACATGGGAAAGGGTTTACCTATCCGTCCGCTTGAGCCATGTTTACTTGTTATACCGTCCTTTGTTAACCTGTGGGTGATAATTTGACTAGCCTAAGTCACTTATGTTGACTTTGCTAGAATTATATATGCTTAGCCATGCTTAATTACCACTAGCTCATTTAATGGGATAATTACACTATTTACAATTAGCTTCTAACGAGCAGTTCGCTCGAGACACCGGACCATGTTTTATTGGTCGTAATTATCCAACTAAAATATGACCTAATGGTGGGCTGTGGGTGCATGGTTTTGCTGGTTGCACCCATGACAATTAAGGACCGGTTCATGGGAAACCCTGGAAGAATAACAGTGCTTACCACAAGCAAGAATGGGCAACTGCTGTACTCGTAGTATAGCTCTTCCCTAGCCGACGCTCCCCGGAAAGGGTGGGCGTGATGGAGTCGGTTCGGTCGGGGATATACCGGTTGACCGGCTGCCGGATTCACCAAGGCACGAGGGGGGGTTGCCCACTGCCTTTTGAGGGGTGGGGGCGAAACCTGCGGTGTGGTGCGCTTGGTTAGGAGGAGTTATGCGAAAGGTCTTGTCACGATTTCCCCCTTTGCAGTATCGTGGTGATACTTCGGGGCATGGTAACATGTGTGGAATCGTGTCTTGTGGGTACAGTTGTGCACCTCTGATCAGAGTAAAACTATTCGAATAGCCGTGCCCGCGGTTATGGGCGATCGACCAGATTCACCGTGATTAGTCTCACATGTTTAATTAATCTGACTTAATGAACTGGTGTAGTTCAGGTGGAATGGTTGGGCCTGTTCAACGTGGTTGTAGCGTTGTTCAGTGGAGATTTAATATTGCTTTAATTAAACAACTGTTTTACTGTTTTAAAATGTAAAGGTTTTCGACCGCTTTTCTGCAAATAGCCATAAGCCTCCCTTTGTCTCCCCTGTGCACGTTTGCATCATTGGTGTGACTTGTTGAGTACGGTGGTTGTACTCAATCTTGCTATTTTTCCCCCTTTTCGGAAGTTTAGTACTTCTGAGTTGAAGATGAAGTTAGAGGATCAAGGCTCAGACCCCAGTTGAGTTTGCCTGTGGAGTGGAGCTGAAGCCCGCTAGGATCGTCTCTTTCCGCTGCTGTTTTCTTTTTGGTGTGAGGACTAAGTGCCTCTGTTGTAAGTATTTATCGCTTTATTTACATTTGGATCTGTTTATTGATTTGTCGTTTTGTGTACCCTGGTTGATGCCTGGACAGGGACTTAATACACAAAATGGTCTGGAAATTTGGGAAAATTTCTGGGCGTGACACGCCAGGGCACACCTGGCCGCTGGGTCACATCGACCTCCCGGTCACCTTCGGTGGTCCCGCCAACTTCCGCACTGAGTGGGTGGACTTTGATGTGGCGGACCTTAGTCTGCCCTACAACGCGGTCCTGGGAAGGCCCACGTTGGTAAAGTTCATGGCGGCCACCCACTACGCCTATCTCCAGATGAAGATGTCGGGCCCCAGTGGCCCCATCACCGTCCACGGCGACCTCAAAGTCACGCTCGCTTGTATGGAGCAGCGCGTGGACCGCCTCGCCGTGGTGTCCAAGCCTGCAGGCGGTGATAAGAGGCTCAGCGCCTCCACCTCGCTCGCCCTGAGGCAGCGGATGGCCTCAGGCGATGAGGTCCCGGTGAAGGAGGTCGCCCTGGGTGACGGCCCGTCCAAGACCACCCGGATCGGTGGTCTCTTGGATGACAAATAGGAAGACGCGCTCGTCTCCTTCCTGCGGGCAAACGCCGACGTCTTCGCGTGGAGACCGACGGACATGCCCGGGGTCCCCAGGGAGGTGATTGAGCACCGTCTCACCATGCGGCCAGGCGCAAGGCCCGTCCGGCAGAAGGTGCGGCGGTAGGCCCCGGAACGCCAAGCTTTCATCCGCGAGGAGGTGGCGCAGCTTCTAGAGGCCGGATTCATCCGTGAGGTCATCCATCCGGAGTGGCTCGCGAACCCGATCATCGTCCCCAAGGCGAACGACAAGCTTCGGATGTGCGTTGACTACACCGACCTCAACAAGGCATGTCCTAAGGACCCTTATCCCCTGCCACGCATAGATCAAATCATCGACTCCACCGCGGGGTGCGACCTTTTATGCCTTCTAGATGCATACTCAGGATATCATCAGATTCGCATGGCTAGGGAGGATGAGGAAAAAACTGCATTCATTACCCCTGTAGGAACTTATTGTTATACAACCATGCCCTTCGGGTTAAAGAATGCAGGTCCTACTTTTCAGCGTACTACTCGTATTTCTTTGGGTAGTCAGATAGGACACAATGTTGAGGCCTATGTCGATGACTTGGTTGTGAAAACGCGCAACCAAGAGACCTTGCTCTCAGATTTAGCGGAGACTTTCGCAAGTCTCCGCTCCGCCCGCATAAAGCTGAACCCCGAAAAGTGCGTGTTCAGCGTGCCTGCGGGCAGGCTTCTCGGGTTCTTGATCTCTGCCCGAGGCATTGAGGCCAACCCCGAGAAGATACGAGCTATAGAGCGGATGCGCCCCCCTAGCAAGCTTAAGGACGTGCAATGCGTCACCGGATGCATGGCTGCCTTAAGCCGATTCATATCGAGGCTGGGAAAGAAGGCGATGTCCCTATTTAAGCTCAAACGCTCCGGGCCGTTTACCTGGACGGAGGAGGCTGAGCGGGCCCTCACCCAGTTGAAGGCATACCTCAGCTCTCCCCCGATCCTGGTCGCCCTGGAGCCAGATGAGCCGTTGCTACTCTACTTGGCGGCAACCCCGCAGGTAGTCAGCGCGGCGTTGGATGTGGAGCGCGACGAGGACAGCCCTCGGCCCACGCGCCCCCACCCTGTGTCGACCTGACCCGGGAGAGAGCAGGGAGGAGAGGCCCCCGAGCCGGACGGCGGCCTAAGGCCCCTGACGACTGGATGTGTCCCTCTGCCCGCTTGTCCGACGGCGCCGGACGCCCCCGACCCCCAAGAAGGCCCTCGGGCCACTGTGGGAAGGCCGCGCCCGCCGCACTCCGACCCCGAGGTCGTCGACACAGAAGCCGAGTGGGCCTGGCAAGGCCCCTCGTACGATGAGCGCCCCGGGAACGGTGCCCTCAACGAAGAGGACAGGCCCCGCCGAAAGGTGCAGCGGCCCATCTACTTCGTTAGTGAGGCGCTGCGGGACGCCAAGACCCGATACCCTCAGGCCCAGAAGATGCTCTACGCAATTCTGATGGCCTCGAGGAAGCTGCGCCATTATTTTCAGGCGCATCGGGTCACGGTGGTCACGTCCTACCCCCTCGGCCAAATCCTACACAACCGAGAGGGTACTGGACGGGTGGTAAAATGGGCAATCGAACTCTCCGAGTTTGACTTGTGCTTTGAGCCAAGCCACGCGATCAAGAGCCAGGCACTCACCGACTTTGTGGCGGAGTGGACCTCGGCTCCCGAGCCCGTCTCCGCTCCCGAGGCCAACACGAGCCCCTCGCAGCTGCCTCACGCCGCCTACTGGGTGATGCAGTTCGATAGTTCCCTGGCCCTTCAGGGCGCCGGCGCGGGGGTCACCTCGACCTCGCCGAGCGGAGACGTCCTTAGATATCTGGTTCGCCTAGATTTTCGAGCAACCAACAATATGGCGAAGTACGAGGGACTCCTTGCAGGACTCAGAGTGGCGGCCGGAATGGGGATCCGCCGCCTCCTGGTTCAAGGCGACTCCCAGTTGGTCGTTAACCAGGTCTCCAAGGAGTACCGGTGCTCCGACCCGCAGATGGACGCCTACGTCCGCGAGGTGCGGCGTATGGAGCGCCATTTCGACGGGATAGAACTCCGGCACGTGCCCAGACGGGGTAACGCGGTCGCCGACGAGCTCTCAAGGCTCGCTTCATCGCGAGCCCCGACCCCACCGGGCGCCTTTGAAGAAAGGCTTGCCCAGCCGTCGGCGCGACCCGACCCCCTAGGGGAGACGGACGCGCCTGAGCGGCCCCCGAGGCCCGTCGGAGTCCAGGCCTCGGGACCCGGGGGGGCCGACCCCGGCCCCCCAAGATTGATCGCTTGGATGGCTGAGATCCAGGCGTTCCTCACAGATCAGACTCTACCCGAGGATCGCGAAGGGAGTGAACGCGTCCATCGTATCTCCAAGCGCCACGTGCTGGTGGAAGGGACCCTCTACCGGCGCGGGGCCAATGGAGTCCTCCTGAAGTGCATTCCTCGGGAACAAGGCGTCGAGCTTCTTGCCGATGTCCATAAAGGCGAGTGCGGAGCCCACTCCGCCTCGCGCACCTTGGTTGGCAAGGCCTTTCGCCAGGGTTTCTATTGGCCGACGGCGCTCCACGATGCAGTTGACCTGGTCCGACGATGCAGGGCGTGCCAGTTTCACGCCAAGCAAACGCATCAGCCGGCTCAGGCCCTGCAGACCATACCTCTTTCATGGTCGTTTACTGTCTGGGGGCTGGACATCCTGGGTCCCTTCAGGAGGGCCCCGGGCAGGTTCGAGTATCTGTATGTCGCAATCGACAAGTTCACTAAGTGGCCCGAGGCTTATCCGGTCATCAAGATCGACAAGCACTCAGCGCTAAAATTCATCAGGGGCATCACTGCTCGGTTCGGGGTGCCTAACCGTATCATTACGGACAATGGCACCCAGTTCATTAGTGAGCTCTTCGGCGACTACTACGAAGACATGGGCATCAAGCTCTGTTTCGCCTCGCCCGCCCACCCCAAAAGCAACGGCCAAGTGGAACGCGCCAATGCTGAAATCCTCAAGGGCCTCAAGACCAAGACCTTCAACATCCTCAAGAAGCATGGCGACTCGTGGATCGAGGAGCTGCCAACGGTGCTCTGGGCGAACCGAACCATTCCAAGCCGAGCGACTGGGGAAATGCCTTTCTTCATCGTCTACGGCGCGAAGGCGGTCCTCCCATCCGAGCTCACCCTGAGGTCCCCTCGGGCCACCATGTATTGCGAGGCTAATCAAGATCAGCTTCGCCGAGACGACCTCGACTACCTGGAAGAGTGAAGGCGGCACGCGGCCCTCTGAGCCGCGCGCTACCAGCAGAGCCTACAGCGCTACCATCAGCGCCACGTCCGGGCCCGATCACTCTGCGTCGACGATCTCGTCCAACGCCGCGTCCAAACGCGTGCTGGACTGAGCAAACTCTCACCAATGTGGGAGGGTCCGTATCGAGTGATCAGCGTCCCCCGGCCGGGCTCAGTTCGATTGGCAACGGGCGACGGCACAGAGCTGCCTAACCCGTGGAACATCGAGCATCTTCGCCGCTTCTACCCATAAGGGGGTCAGGTGTCGTATCTCGGGCTTAGGCCAACCCTGCGCCCCCCTCGGGCGCGCAGGGTTGGCCGGGGGCTGCCACATGCACATACTTGTTTAATTCATTTCCTAGCATTTCAATAACAAGCATTTTCAATTTCCTAAGGACCGCGTCTGGGTTGTCGTTTCCTTTTGAAAAGTCTTGACTTGAGTCAGTCTGCTCGTGCTCGACCCTACCCTCAGTGGCCCGAGTCGTCTAAAATCACCAAACGGGGCCCAGAACCGAGCCGTGCCCCGGGGCACGGTGAACTCCGGGGGGGAATCGGCAATGGCCCACAATCGGGTCCGCCTAACCCTCGGTCACCGTGCTCCCGGCCTGGCCAGTCTCGACATGCGGATCTCCCCAGGCACTAGCTCCGACCCACGTCGCTTGAGGCTGGGGCCCGGGCACGAGCCCTCGCTCAAGCCAAGATGTAGAAGGATCGCAACACAGACCATCCTTATCATGCATATAGCAAGTCTGTGCAAGCATTGGCCCGAAGGCCTCAAAAGATGAAGGAAAAATTATTAAGATACGCGGGGGCCCGGGGGCTCACTCCGACGCGCCCGGGTCGTCGGCCACGCCGTCGCTGTCGTCGTCCGCGCCATCGTCGCCACCCCCTCCTCGTCGGAGTCGAGGACGAAAGCGAGCCGAGGGGCCGTCCCCTCGAAGCCGTGGACGATTTGGTCGGCGGCGTCCCGGACTTGCACGCGCGCGCTGTCCTCGGTCCCGGGAGGGAACTCTTCCAGCGCCATCCACGGGGAGAAGTCGGGGTCCCGGGCTTGGTAGCTCGCCAACACGAGCTCCACCGCCCCGTGGGCGAGGTCCGTTGAGGAAGACTTGATCGTCTCCTCGATCTCCTCAAGGAGCCTCTCAAGGTCCCCGGCCATCTCCGAGAGGCGCTGGGCGAGGCTCCCCTGGTTGGCGGTGTACTTCGCGTACCGCCCCCTCCAGATACCCGCCTGACGCCCAGCGCGGTCGAGGCGGGAGACGGCATCCCGAAGCATGCTGGGCCCCACCTCGTTCGCCAGCCGGAGGGCCTCAACCTCCCCGGCGGATGAGTCTAGGGCGCCTTGTAGCTCGGCGATGGTGTGCTCGGCGGCTGTGAGGCAGGCGACTAGATCGCCGTGGCCCGCGGCCGCCCCGCCGCTGCGCGCTTGCACGTCTAGCTCCTTCGCCCGCGCCTCGAGTTCAGAGGCCCGCTGGTTCAGCGCACCCCTCTCGGCGTGGGCGCTTTCCAGATTGCGGCGCGCCTGCTCCTCCCGTGCCACCTAGCGGAGGAGCAGGCTGTCTGCCTGCCACTGCGCCGCGGCCTCGGCCTCCTCGAGGGCTCGTCCCCGCTCGGCGAGCGTGTCTTCACGAAGGCGGAGTGCGGACTCCTGCTCGGCGGAGGCGGCCTCGTGCGCCGCCAGCGTCGCCTCCCGTGTGGTGGCGGCGGTCTCGCGGGCCGCCAGCGCCGCCTCCTTCGCGTCCAGGGCGCAGGCGCGCTCCTCCAGCGCCACTAGCTCCCGGGCGCGGAGGTCAAGGGCTTCGGCACGCCGGCGCACGGCGGCCTCCTGTGCCAGCAGGCGCGAGGCCCGCCCCCCGAATGTGGTGAGGCGCTCCTCCAGCGTCATAGTGCGGGCCTCAAGGGCCTTCTCATGCTGGCGGGTCGCTGCCTCGATCTCCGCCGCTCGCCGCTCCCGGGCACCGGCGGCGTCGAGCTTCTCCTCCAGCTCCGCCACCCGGCTCCCGTATTGGAGGCGGAGGTTGTCCCTCGCCCCGCTTGTCCTCCACCTCCCTGGCGATCTCCGCCAGGCTCCTGCGACGAGCCTCGAGCTGCGAGGTGTGCAGGTGGTGCGCCTTACGGCCTGCCTCCACCATGGCCTCCACGGAGCGCCGCCCCTCCTCGACGCGCGCCCACGCCGCGTCAATCTCCGTCCGCTCCACCTGCAGGGCCTCCATCTGGGCGCTTAGCCCGTCAAGCACTGTGCTATTTGCCGTGGCCAAGGCCTGTAGGAGGGGTTCCGCGCTCAGCGGGGCGGCGGAAGGAAGAGGGGAGGGCCACCTCGGTGGTGGTGTAGCGCGGCTCGGCTCGCCGATCAGCGCGCTGGCCTCAGGGGCATCTCCCGAAGCCGGCTCGTCCAGAGCGCCGCCCGGGGTGTCGGGCCCCGGGTGCGCCCCCTCGGCATCGTCGCGGACGGCCTCGATGGCGGCCTCCGCCTCGGGCGTAGTCGTGGCAGGGACCTGGGTGGCAGCCTCGGCCGCCCGCGCCTCGTGCGCGCGCGCCACCTCTCCTTCCCGGGCAGCCTCCTCGGCCCAGCGGACCCTGGCCTCCTCCCGAGCGGCCTCCTCGGCATGACGGACCCGGGCCGCCTCCCGGGCAGCCTCTTGGGCTTCCCGGAGACGGCCTGCAGCTTCTTGCAGGTCGGCCTCTCGCCTCAGGGCCTCCGCGGTCGCCGTCTCCCTGGCCTCGGGCCAGTCGGTCTTGGGGTGCCACGTGAGGCGGGACGGGATCTCGCTAAGGCAGAAGAAAAACAAGAAACAGAAAGAGGTAAGTAAAGATGTGACCGCTGCGGGTGGGGGATCGAACCTACGGGGTGGCCGGCTGAACGACCACTTTGGGGGCATGATGAGGCTTCTTCTTCCGCTCCCCCTCGGGCTGGGGCGTCGGCGCGGCCCCCTCCGGGCGCCAGCTGCTGACACGCACCGCCCCGCCTCCTTGGGGAGGAGATGGAGGAGGGATCGCCTCCTGCTTCCTCTTTCCCTTGGCGTCGGCAGGGTGGTTGCCCCCCGGGCCCTCGCCGCGGGGCCCAGAAGCATGCGCCCCCTCCCGGGGTAGATTGATCTCCTCTGCGGCTACCGTCCACGCCATCATGGCCTCGGGGGGCCTGGTCCCCCGACGCCCCGACCACCTGCATGATGGCCAGGATGTTGGCGCGCTCCGGGTCGCAGCAGAGGGGGAGGATCCCTTGAGGGATGAGGGATGATTCCATGGAGCTAAGGTTTACCACTCGTTGGACCACCATCCTGAAGTCCTCGGGGTCCCAGTCCTACTTGCGCCCCTGGTGGGTCCCCAGGAGGTTCTCAGTCCCGGTGTACTCCCAGGCGCCCCGGGCGCGTCGCTGGAGCGGCGCGATCCGGCGGCAGGGGTAGTCGCCGAACACCATGGCCCCCGTGAGCCCCTGGGTTTGCAGGCCCGCCAGGCGGTCCAGGACGGCGTCGTAGCCGTCCCCCAGATCCACCGTCGCCCGCTAGCCAGGCGCTTGCACTGGGGGCTGGCTCGGGAGTCGATGGCGCGCTTCGTCGGCGAGGGGGGTGTAGAACCAATCGCTCTTCTAGTCGTCCCAGTTCTTGCGAAGGACGCACGGGATGTAGCGGTTCAGCACCTGCCCCCGCGGCTGGAAGTAGCAGCCACCGACCACTGTCGGCAGCGATACCGGCTACACGGTGAAGAACCAACGAAACAGCCGAAGGGATGGGCGTACCCCGATGAACATCTCGCACAGGTGTGCGAAGATGGCCAGCGTCATCACCGCGTTGGGGGTGAGGTGCGCCATCTAGAGATCGTAGAACTCCCGAACATCTATAAAAAATGAAGAGAATGGCGGGATCAGGCCCGCCATGGCGAAGGAAAGAAAGAAAACAGACCGCCCCGGGTAGTGCGGCGCCGGGTGTCCCTCGCCTAGCATGACCACCTCCCGGGTGGCAAATTCCGGCATGAACCGGTGCAGTAGCCCGGCCTGCCTCTCGCTGGTGATGCGAGAAGGCGGCAGCACGCTACCGTCAAGCGGTGCGGAGCTCCGCGCCATGGCACTGGCAGAGGGGTAGCTTGAGAGCGAGTGCACGTGGCGAGAGTAGGGCGAGAGAAACGAACAGCTAGAGCACGAATGGCAAAGGCAAGGAAAAAGTGGCGAGAGGAAGGAAGCGAATCCCTTCCTCGACGCCTTTTATACCCTTGCCTATGCCGCGCCCGGCTCCTCGTTTCCCGCGCCCACTACCTTGCCCCAGTCCTTGAGTAGAGATGAGCTATCCAGCAAGTTTCTTTGCCACCTATTTTGTTGGTGATGTGTTCCTTTTCTTTTGGCTCGACGTCTGCATTCTCTTACTTTAAGCAGAGGTGGCGGAACAATTCCTTGTCGTTTTCCTAGAAACATTGGGATAATTTTCGAAAACTGCAATGGTTGTCTTGAACTGAAGGTAACCATTCTTGATCCTTATTCACCACTAGGGTGCAGTTGCATCTACTGTTCTCTTGGGGACCTCTAAGATTGAGAGGATGGATATTTTTCTCTGACGCCAACTTGTCAACTTGTCACTACCAAATATTTCATCATTCTTCTCATTTTATTGAGGTGCCACTTATACTGTCCTTCGAAAAGGCCTCATCATGTCGAGTGTTACTACGGTCTGACCAACTTGACCGACTTGTCATTTCCTGGATTGATTATTTTCTTTTCCCGGCTAGCGATTACGTCTTGAGGGTCTGACCAAATTGTAATGAGCTGGTAAAAGAAACTCTAGGTTTCTTAGTGACGTTGTTAGATGCACATCTTCACCTGTCATAATTCATCTTGACAATCCAAACGCGGATTGAATTACTCAATATTCCCTTCTTATTACCTGACTGCCACAAGACTTCTGGGTACCTTATGACATTGACAGGTACACAAGTGAATCCACCTTTTG
>BDMV01000007.1:739944-806380 GCA_008326285.1 Oryza officinalis
CGGGAAAAGAAAATAATCAATCCAGGAAATGACAAGTCGGTCAAGTTGGTCAGACTGTAGTAACACTCGACATGATGAGGCCTTTTCGAAGGACAGTATAAGTGGCACCTCAATAAAATGAGAAGAATGATGAAATATTTGGTAGTGACAAGTTGACAAGTTGGCGTCAGAGAAAAATATCCATCCTCTCAATCTTAGAGGTCCCCAAGAGAACAGTAGATGCAACTGCACCCTAGTGGTGAATAAGGATCAAGAATGGTTACCTTCAGTTCAAGACAACCATTGCAGTTTTCGAAAATTATCCCAATGTTTCTAGGAAAACGACAAGGAATTGTTCCGCCACCTCTGCTTAAAGTAAGAGAATGCAGACGTCGAGCCAAAAGAAAAGGAACACATCACCAACAAAATAGGTGGCAGAGAAACTTGCTGGATAGCTCATCTCTACTCAAGGACTGAAAGTGAACTTGGGCGATCCGAAAAGCAGAAACCCTTGGTAACATCAACGTCAGTTTCAATAGTTGGATAAGTTTCAGTATTCATGGAGTGACAACTGCAGAGCCTATGGCTTATCAACTTGGAAGGCCCAACAAAGGATAGGCGACCAAGTGAAAAGTTGTATGAATGAGTTAACATCTCGGGTAGGATCTGTTAAGTGAACAATGCTTATTCCAAGGACATCAACTAAGCAACCCGTTCAGGCAGTTGACCACCATAGTCTGGCCAGAAGCAGAACAGTCATGTCAGCAGTTAGGTCTAATGGAAAACTCAACAGAGGGCCAGAATGTCAAGGTGAGCAAGTCACTTTCATATGGGACTACCCATCGTTGACTGGATATTATGTTCTAAGCTTTCCCGGAATGAAAGTGCGATGTCAGTGCTTCATTTTGATTGATTGATGAAGAATCAGATTCACAGAACAGTGTTCCGTGGAAATCAGAGAAGCTCGGATATCCTCAAGGCTAGCGGCTTAATCGTTCAGTCCGGCGAAAGCTCAACTACCTTGGTAAGGTAGGCTTGAAGTAAAATCTGGTTTACCTCATAACCGTTTCGTCTGAAAGTTCAACCAAGAGAAACCGATTGGATGGTAATCAAGATAGTCAGTTGCAAGATTTTAGTAGAGCTCCACCAATATCGAGTTAACAGGTTGGGTTTCGAGTCGCACCCAAAATGCCAGTCAACCGTTCAGCCAGAGAACAACGACAACTTAAGGCCTTCGCAGTTCAGGTAAAAGGCAGACCAAGCCGCTTCTTCAAACTCAACTGGGGTCTGAGCCTTGGTCCTCTAACTTCATCTTCAACTCAGAAGTACTAAACTTCTGAAAAGGGGGAAAAATAGCAAGATTGAGTACAACCACCGTACTCAACAAGCCACACCAATGATGCAGACGTGCACAGGGAAGACAAAGGGAGGCTTGCGGCTATTTGCAGAAAAGCAGTTGAAAACCTTTATACTTTAAAAACAGTAAAACAGTTGTTTAATTAAGGCAATATTAATTCTCCACTGAACAACGCTACCCCACGTTGAACAGGCCCAACCAATCCACCTGAACTACACCAGTTCATTGAGACAAATTATTAAGGGTGAGACTAATCATGGTGAATCTGGTCAATCGCCCATAACCGCGGGCACGGCTATTCGAATAGTTTTACTCTGATCAGAGGTGCGCAACTGTACCCACAAGACACGATCCACCGATGTCACCGTGCCATGCCTGACACGTTACCATGCGAGTGATCGTGACAAGATCCTTCACATAACCCTCCCTAACCAATCGTCCCCACCACGGGTTTCGCCCCCACCTTTAAGTCCAAGGTAGGCAGCCCCCCCTCGTGCCACGGTGAATCCGGTAGCCGATCAACGGGTATGTCCCCCGCCGACCCAACTCCATCACGCCCACCCTCGTCTGGTACGTCGGCTAGAGACGGGTTATACTACAGATCCAGCAGTTGCCCATTCTTGCTTGTGGTAAGCACTGTAAGTCTTCCAGGGTTTCCCATGAACCGGTCCTTAATTGCCATGGGCGCGACAAGCAAAACCATGCACCCACAGCCCACCATTAAGTCATATTTTAGTTAGATAATTACGACCAATAAAACATGGTCAGATGTTTCGAGCACACGGCTCAGCTAGAAACCAAAAGTAGAAGTGTAATTATCCCATCAAATGAGCTAGTGGCAATTAAGCATGGCTAAGCATATATAATTCTAGCAAAGTCAACATAAATGACATAAGCTAGTCCAATTATCACCCACATTTAACAAAGGACGGTAAACAAGTAAACATGGCACAAGCGAACGGATAGGTAAACCCTATTCCCATGTAATTAGCAAAACATGCACTTTATTTGCAAACGTAAAACATTTCACAAAATAGGTACAACATGCTCAAGGGGGAATGTGCGACTTGCCTTGCTTCTTCAAACAATCTTCCGAACTCTTTTCCTCGCGAACGCGAACTTCCGAAACGGCGGAATCTACACGCTGGCACACAAAACGAGGAAAAACTCTAATAAAAACCAGATAAACAGTACATAAAAGTAAACAAACATGTAGAGCTCTATTTTAGATGAATTTTGCAAGTTGAATGGCTCAATTTGGAGTTCGTATGAATTAAATATGAATTTTAGAAGTTTTGAGCCATTTAAATGAATTTCTGGAAATTAAATCGATTTATTGCGCAATTATTAATTAATTTTACAAAGGAAAGGACTACGCTGACATCATCAAAGGGAACGGTGCCGGAACGGCGGGTCCCATGTGTCAACGGGTCAAGGGCGGACAATCCACGGTGGACCAAGTCCACGCACGCACGGGTGCGGACGCACCACGTGGCACTGACGTGGCGACCACGACGGACGAAAGGGAGAAAGTAGCGCCGACGTGGACGCCAACGTGGCGAAGCCGCGGGCGGCCACGTGGTCTGGGTGTGGACCGGATTAAACAAAGGGGGCCCACGCGTCGGCGACACAAAAGTCGGCGAACCGGAGAGAAAAAGGAGGTGAAAAGGACTTTGCAGGAGAAAGGGGAAAATTAGGCTGAGAGGGAGGTAAACTGGACTTGAGGAGATAGAGCTAGATTTTCTCGGGAAAAAGTTAAAAGGGCCGAGGGACGTAAAGTAGACTTTTGTGTGGATAAAAGATAATAGGCCGACAGCCCAATAGAGGAGAAAGGGCGAGGAGGGAGCAAACATGGACTTCTCGCGATGGGCGGCGGCAATCGGGCCGAGCGGGGTAATGGGCCGGCCTGAGAAAAGAGGAGGGGGACGCAAAATAGACTTTTGCAGGGAGATGGGCCAATCGGCCCAACGGCCGCTGGGCCGGGAGAGGAGAGGGGCCGGCCCGAGTGTGGCCTCTACGGCCCGGGGCGGGCGGCTAGGGTTTGGCCAAACCCTAGGCCGACCCGGTGAGGGCATGGCGGCGGCGGCTACGGCCGTGACGGCGAGGCGGCGGCGCGGCCACCGGCGGGGACGGCCGGCGAGCGGCGACGGCGGTGGCGCTGTGGCGGCGGCGGCGTGCGACGGCAGCGCACGGGCGGGGCGGCGCATCGGTGGGGAAAGAAAGAAAGGGAGAGAGAGAAGAGCTCACCGGGCGGCAATGGCGACGGAGGCCGGCCGGAGGAGGCGGCGGTTCGGACTCGCGGTGCGGGCGGCCTTCCGGCGGCTCCCGGCGGACGCGCAGGGGCGGACGGGGGTCGGCGAGCGGCGGCGGGGCCGATGGTGGTGGCGGATTGGCGCGGCGGCGGCGCTAGCGGCGGGAAGCGGCGGCCGGAGCGGTGGCGGGCGGCGGCGGTTCGGGTTCGCGCGGGGAGCACGGGAGAGGGCACGGCGAGCTCGCGGGAGTGGGGGAAACGGTGGAGGGGAGCACGGGGGTGCTTTTTGTAGGCGCGGGTGGAGGATCGTGGCCGGGCGGCCGGAAATCGCGGCGGAGTGGGGTGGTGGCCGGCGGAAATGGCGGCGGGCGGTTGTGGCTTGACCGGCCGGAGGAAGGAGGAGGGAGGCAAAGCGGACTTTCGGCGCGGGCGCGGCCAACGGGCCAAGTTGGGCCGGAGGGAGAGAAAGGAGGGAAAAGGCCGCGTGGGCCGCGGGGAGAGAGAGGGGTTTTGGGCCGGAAACGGCCCAAAACAAAAGGAGACCTTTTTAATTGTTTTTCAATTTTATTTAATCAGATTAAATGAACTTTGTGACTTTAAAATTATTTCTTTAGCTCCAAAAATTCACGAAAAATTTCGGAGAGTATTTTAGGGCACGCGAATATTACAAAAATATTTCCGGCCATGATTTTTAAAGGAAAATTTAATTTCCCTCACAATTTCACTTGATTAAATTGCTTTAAATTTTTATTAAATTTCTGGAAAATGTATTATTAGGCAATTTTTAATCCCGATCGAAAATCGGGGCGTGACAAATCTACCCCCCTTACAGGAATCTCGTCCCGAGATTCGGGAATGGCTAGAAAGAAAACAGGTGTGGGTGGGTTGGACTGGCTTGCAGACTTCCGCGGCTTCTTTCTGACTTGACCTGGCTGATTGATTAACCCATCTTGAGCGACTGACCCTGTTGGCATCCAGCTCGATGTTCCGTTTCTTTGCCAAAACTGCACTGGTTGGTTCTGTCTGTTCTGACCCTGATCTGGGTTGCAGTTAATCACAGAGTTTACTTTGGACTACATAGTTGACGTTTACAATTTTTGATGAGCTGAGAATCGACTTTGTTGACTTGAAACCGGTGGGGTTGTTCCTGAAACTTTGAAACTGACGTTCGTAAAACCACGGACTTTGAATTTTGCTCTGAACTGCTCTTGACCTGAACGACAAGCATTTCAAGAAGCGGCTTGGTCTGCCTTTTACNGGCGACACAAAAGTCGGCGAACCGGAGAGAAAAAGGAGGTGAAAAGGACTTTGCAGGAGAAAGGGGAAAATTAGGCTGAGAGGGAGGTAAACTGGACTTGAGGAGATAGCTAGATTTTCTCGGGAAAAAGTTAAAAGGGCCGAGGGACGTAAAGTAGACTTTTGTGTGGATAAAAGATAATAGGCCGACAGCCCAATAGAGGAGAAAGGGCGAGGAGGGAGCAAACATGGACTTCTCGCGATGGGCGGCGGCAATCGGGCCGAGCGGGGTAATGGGCCGGCCTGAGAAAAGAGGAGGGGGACGCAAAATAGACTTTTGCAGGGAGATGGGCCAATCGGCCCAACGGCCGCTGGGCCGGGAGAGGAGAGGGGCCGGCCCGAGTGTGGCCTCTACGGCCCGGGGCGGGCGGCTAGGGTTTGGCCAAACCCTAGGCCGACCCGGTGAGGGCATGGCGGCGGCGGCTACGGCCGTGACGGCGAGGCGGCGGCGCGGCCACCGGCGGGGACGGCCGGCGAGCGGCGACGGCGGTGGCGCTGTGGCGGCGGCGGCGTGCGACGGCAGCGCACGGGCGGGGCGGCGCATCGGTGGGGAAAGAAAGAAAGGGAGAGAGAGAAGAGCTCACCGGGCGGCAATGGCGACGGAGGCCGGCCGGAGGAGGCGGCGGTTCGGACTCGCGGTGCGGGCGGCCTTCCGGCGGCTCCCGGCGGACGCGCAGGGGCGGACGGGGGTCGGCGAGCGGCGGCGGGGCCGATGGTGGTGGCGGATTGGCGCGGCGGCGGCGCTAGCGGCGGGAAGCGGCGGCCGGAGCGGTGGCGGGCGGCGGCGGTTCGGGTTCGCGCGGGGAGCACGGGAGAGGGCACGGCGAGCTCGCGGGAGTGGGGGAAACGGTGGAGGGGAGCACGGGGGTGCTTTTTTAGGCGCGGGTGGAGGATCGTGGCCGGGACGGCCGGAAATCGCGGCGGAGTGGGGTGGTGGCCGGCGGAAATGGCGGCGGGCGGTTGCTGGCTTGACCGGCCGGAGGAAGGAGGAGGGAGGCAAAGCGGACTTGTCGGCGCGGGCGCGGCCAACGGGCCAAGTTGGGCCGGAGGGAGAGAAAGGAGGGAAAAGGCCGCGTGGGCCGCGGGGAGAGAGAGGGGTTTTGGGCCGGAAACGGCCCAAAACAAAAGGGAGACCTTTTTAATTGTTTTTCATTTATTTAATCATTAAATGAACTTTGTGACTTTAAAATTATTTCTTTAGCTCCAAAAATTCACGAAAAATTTCGGAGAGTATTTTAGGGCACGGACGAATATTACAAAAATATTTCCGGCCATGATTTTTAAAGGAAAATTCTAATTTCCCTCACAATTTCACTTGATTAAATTGCTTTAAATTTTTATTAAATTTCTGGAAAATGTATTATTAGGCAATTTTTAATCCCGATCGAAAATCGGGGCGTGACAAATCTACCCCCCTTACAGGAATCTCGTCCCGAGATTCGGGAATGGCTAGAAAGAAAACAAGGTGTGGGTGGTGTTGGACTGGCTTGCAGACTTCCGCGGCTTCTTTTGACTTGACCTGGCTGATTGATTAACCCATCTTGAGCGACTGACCCTGTTGGCATCCAGCTCGATGTTCCGTTTCTTTGCCAAAACTGCACTGGTTGGTTCTGTCTGTTCTGACCCTGATCTGGGTTGCAGTTAATCACAGAGTTTACTTTGGACTACATAGTTGACGTTTACAATTTTTGATGAGCTGAGAATCGACTTTGTTGACTTGAAACCGGTGGGGTTGTTCCTGAAACTTTGAAACTGACGTTCGTAAAACCACGGACTTTGAATTTTGCTCTGAACTGCTCTTGACCTGAACGACAAGCATTTCCCTGTGGAGTGGAGCTGAAGCCCCGCTAGGATCGCCTTTTTCCGCTGCTGTTTTCTTTGGGTGTGAGGACTAAGCGCCTCTTCTGTAAGTATTTATCGCTTTATTTACGTTTGGGTCTGCTTATTGATTTGTCGTTTTGTGTACCCTGGTTGATGCCTGGACAGGGACTTAATACACAAAATGGTCTGGAAATTTGGGAAAATTTCCGGGCATGACACTTGCCTTGCTCAGGGAAAAAGGGGGGCTTCTGAAGCTTCAGCGACGAACTCGAACTGCACCACGGGAACTCCGGAACGACAGCAACTACACGAACAAACAAAACAAAGCTACAACGCTAAGAAAGAAATGACAACAGTACATAAAAACAACAGACACGGGTTCTTTAAGTTATAACAAAAACTAAACAATTTGGAACGGGTCAATTTGGAGCTCGTATGGCCGAGAAACGACCATCCGAAATTTAGGTGTAATTAAAGTGGATATTTCTGAGTTGTTTAATTATTATTATACCATTAAATTATGTTTAATGTAACATCGCTCGCGGAAAGAAAGGATCGAGCGACCGGTAGCCAGGACCCACGGGTCAGACGGCTAGTCCACCATGGATCAGGTTCACAGAGACGATCCACGAGAAGGATGGAGTGAGACCATACGTGTCAACCGAAACAAGTGGCCGACAAGCGGGGACTCACACGAATGCCACGTGGGCTTCACACATGGGCAAGCATGAGGCGGACACACGGGCACAAAAACACGGTCGACATCGATGGACGAGACCGGGGCTGACAACGGCAAGACGGGCACGGTGGCGACTCGGGGAGGACGAGGAAGGGGCAGCAAGGAAGGGATCCTTACCACAACGCGACAACGGCGACAATCGACAACAAACGGAGGAGGCGAAGCGACGACGAGGAGGACGGCTTCGGCAGCAACCCTTGCGCGAAGGCGTGGACGAGCTTGACGAAGCGGAGCCGAGGACAAAGGCGATGACGAGGGAAGCAGCGACGACTTGACGGAACGACGGGTGGCACTTCGGTGACCTCGGGGCAGCGATGCCACTTCGGCTTGACGAAAAGGTGGACGACAACGGTAGCTAGCGGCAGCCACGGCGCAACGGGACGACACCCCAGCAAGGAGGGAGGGGCTGCCGAAGGACGAGGAGGACGACGGCAGCAGCGCCACTGGTCATCGGCGTCCACGGCACTCCGGCTTGTCTCAGGCGAAACGGAGGTGAGGCCGGGGAAGGGAAGGTGGCTGCGAGGTCCACGGTGGCAGCTGTGGTCCTGTGCTGCTCGGCTCGACGAGAAAGGGTGGCCGGAGCTCACTGGCGCCGTGGAGAGAGGAGGCTGCACAGGGGGACAAAGAGAGAGAGAAAAAGGGCTCGGGAAATGCCACGGGGAGAGAGGGGAGGAGGTTGTCGGCCCCTTTTATAGGCCGGGAGGAGGAGGGGAACGGTCGGGAAGCTCGCCGGCCGGCCATCCATGGCAGCCATTCCTCAGGGATTAAATCTGGCGAAATTAACACGAATTGGAAGGGGAAAAGTTGGGGGAATTGATGAGGGAGAGGAGAGGAATCCATTTTTGCACTTTAATTGGGGAGGAATCAAGTTGGAAGGAAGATCAAGGGAGGCGGCGCTGCTTCTGTTCACGGGAGGGAGAGGAGAAGGCGACAGCTCGGCTGGAGGAGGAAGACAACGATGTCTTCCCTCCTGGGCCGGCTGGGCTGTAGCAAGGTGGGCAGGCGGGGGGGGTGCGGCTGGGCCAAGGGGAGGGGAGGAGGACTTTGGGCCTAGGGGGAAAAATGGCCCAAGAGGGAGGGAGAGAGGGAGGAGGAAAAGGAGACTTTGGCGGCAGGCCGAGGGAAAGAAGGAGGACTTTGGGCCGAAAGTGGCCCAAAGAGAGGGAGAGAATTATTTTTAGGTTTTCCATTTAATTAAGTCTAAAATTGGTTATTGTTGCATTAAAATTATTTCTTGTGCTCTGAAAATTCACGTAAAAATTGAGGGACCAATTTAGAGCATGGAGAATTTAGGAAAAATACTCCAAGCCACTTTCAAATTTTTCTTGCTCGTATTTTAGTGTTTGCGATTTCTTTTCAAATTTTAATTAATTCTATTTTTCCTTTTAACGAATGATTTTTAACTTGGGATGAATTTATCAGGACGTGACATCAGGCAATTGATCTTGAATCTCTTGTACCCTGACTTTGATGGGAGTACAATCCTCCACCAAGAACTCTAGCGAGGACTCTAGTCGATTGGCAATATCGGATAGCCAGTTTTTCAGCACGTCAGAGATCGACGTCTTGGCTGTCATGGGTGGCTCCTTGTCCTCATCATCAAGAAACTGGCCGATATCAAAAGAGAACATATCGGCTAGGTTCTGCAAATATCAGTATAGGCCACGGTTAGCCTGGTCAAACAAGAATCGGCAAAAGGGGGTCAAAATAATCTTGGTTACTTGTGTTGAAGCATCGGTGGTGCTTGCATCGGCTTCCTTTTGCTGTGTTGAAACAGTAGGCGAGGGGGTTGGCCGATGTGGTGCAGGTGATGGAGCCCTAGGCTGAGGAAAAACAAGAAGATGGTAAACAGATATATGCTGTTAGAAAGACAATGTAAAATTATCTCTTACCGAAGCAATCGGAGAGGGTGGTGGAGAAGGAGAAGGAGTCCTCAATCGGGCCTTGGCTCGTTCGCGCCTCTGCAAAGTTGCCTTTTTAGTTCTTGGTAAAGGGGCTGATTGAGTTCATTCCTTCAACAAAGACGACGCGAGAACCTGCAAGGGGTTAAGGTGTAACATACTAGTAGAAGGAGATTGCATAAATTCAAGAAAGGAAACATGTTACCTTGCGGATTGCGTGCCTGGTTTTCCTTGGCTGGGTGGTATCGGCTTGGTCATCGGCCGGTTGGACTGTGGTGGTCTTGGCCAATGGTTCCTTGGTAGTCTCGGTCGATGGATTTTCTTCTTCAGGTGCATCGGCAGCTGCTGCATCGACCTCTTCCTCCATCACTTGTTCGTCAAGGAATTCTTCTATGGAGGGGTCTAGTTCTTCCAGATTGGCCTAGTCTTCAGTCTTGGCCTTCTTGCTGGTTTTCTGAGATTTTTCTTTCGCTGGCACTTTCCTCTTGGGGTTTTCTTTGGTCATCGGCCCTTGGAGTAGTAATGATACCTTTGGGGCAGTAAGGCCGATGATTGACTCCAGAATGGTTGATTCTGATGGTGCCACAGCTTGAGCATAACAAATTTTCTGACCACTATTGCTCACAGATGGAGTCGGGCCGTCTGGGACTTGAGGGCTGATACCCTGGATAAGCTCCGTCACATAAAATCTGGCCGATTGATGGAAAATATGAGCAGCACATTCTTGCCACCATGCTTGGAAGCTGATATGGACGAAAGCGCTTAGATACAATCGGTCGCAGTCACCCAGCTTTGGGATTTCAATTTCCAGTGCTTTATTCATGATCAGCGCTGATGACACCGTGCCTCTGCTCTCCAGGAGTTTGTGGAAATGTAAGCTGATGGGAAGTTGTCCAAGTCCGCACTGTCTAGCAGCCACCATGGGATTGTAGAATTCACAGGACAGGCTGGTGCTTCTTCCTTGGAATATGCCTATTGGGAGCAGGCATGGGGTGATGCCGATCATGAATGATTCCTGTGATTCCATATCATCATTCACCAGGTCCAAGTGGAGATCGTCAGGGAGTTCAAAATCCTGGTCTGAGAGGTAGATGAACATATCTATCTTAACTGATGGGGGCCCGGTGTAGAATCGAATGAACCATGTGGACATATCTTCGGTCGATTGATCTGCTCCAGGATAGACAGAGGCTGCCTCTCCAAAAGACATGCATCTTCTGGTTCTGGGGTCTTCGTGATCGGCGTACTTTGATGGGAAGCTGGAGTCCGATAGTGGAGGCCGATCGACTATGGTGTTGGTGTGGATGGTCAACCAGAGTTGGATAAACCACCATGGTCCTCCATGAGCCACGGTTTGCTTCAGCATCAGATGATGAGTAGAGATATGAAGCAGCCGATACACAGCTCCCAAGAGATATCGGCCAAGGGGGATTTGTTTCTTATCGACTAGAGCTTGGGCCAAATGTTGACAATTTGTAGTGGGGCCGCAAGTTGATCCACAGAAGACAAATCTTTCCAACCATAGCGTCAGGAAGGCCACGTGTTCTCTCTCTGAGACTGATCCTTGTTCCATGTGCTCAGAAATATATCCAGACCAGCCACCAATCTTCTTGGTTTTCAATTTATGGCTGCTGTTTGCCAGGAGGCTGAAGGGATTGATCTCGGACTGGATGTCTAGTCCTGTTAGCATCTTGATGTCAATCAAAGTTGGGGTCATCGGACCTTGCTTGAACAGGAAAGCGTTTAGGGTGCTGGACCAGAAGTAGGTGGCCGCTGACATAAGTGGTTCGTTTTTCTTGATATCGGCCAGGGATAAGGTAATGCATTGGCCGATTCCTATTTCGTCCCAGTGAACCTGTTTGGCTGCGACAATCCTCTTGTGCCAGATTCTGTATCCATTGAGCTTCAATGGCCAGGATCTGAAGGTGTGCTTCCACGAGGAGACATTGGGCTTGTTTGCTTGAAGGGGACTCTGTTTGTCTCGGCATTTATCAGCCAGGTTGGGTCGCAATTGTCCATGGGGCCTAGCAGGAATCGGTATGATTTGTCGTTGGTAGGGATCAAGATTTGGTTTTTGAAGACCTATGTCATAAGAACAACGATAAAAAATAAGACCCGGGGGGGCAAGAGCAGGAACCCTGGTTTGAAAAAACTCGGCGAGAAGATGAAAATGTGAAGGGGTTGACTTACCACAAGGATCTCAGAGGCGTAAAACGGAGCGGAAGCCATTGTTGTCGTAGAAGAGGTCGCCGTTGAGGGGGTTGATGCCGATGGGACGCCGAGGGGTCGCCGGAGTTGAAGAACGCGAGTGATTGCTGAATCGACGGCGGAGGGATGCGAATCTGGATCTGCGCAGTTTTCAGACAAACCCTAACAAGGAAGTCGATGGGTTCCTCGGAGCTAATTCCTCCACATTATATAATGAAGCGGAATTGAGGGGCATGTGTTAACAGCGGATTTTGGTAATCGACCCAAAGAGGGAAGAAGAAACCGAAGCAGAGAGGAAGGGTTAAGTTGGAGTCAGACCAGGTCTCGTATCAGACCCGGTAGCCGTATTGGACTGGGAGAGGCGCTACCAGGAAGAGCGTATCGGCCGATACGGATTCAATATGGTCATCGGCCGATACAGGCTGGAAATTGGCGGAGTCAGCATGGGTTTGGTCTGAGCTCGAGATAAGCTTTAAGGAAGTTGCCAAATAGAGATAAAGCTCGGTTTTAGGCAATTGTATGTTGTAAATCAATTAGGTTTAGATCTAATCTGTGGCAAGAGTCTGCCGCAAAGACTTGTTTGTTAGTTAGAGATAAGATCGTTTCCTACAAGGACCCTGTTGTAATTTCGGGTATAAATATCCCGGTAGTTTGTACATAGACTATCTCAATCAATCAATCGCACAAACAACCAAGTTCAATCTACTTTCGGCGCATCGCCAACCCTCGCAAGAGGTTAATTCCCGACGAGTTCTTGCTTCCCCAAAGCAGAGGTAAGAACTCGTACCCGACGATCTACATCGTCGAGGCTAGCGTGTCGCTTTAGGCACATTAAGCCCTAGCGATGTGATCGTCGTTTATCGTGTGTTAGTTAATCTTGATGCGGTTTGCTAATTCTGTCCCGCCAGTGGCTAACTCGTTTTAGGGTTTACTGCCGACGACGATCGAATTAGCTTGCTCGTTTAGATTAGCTAAGACATCTACCATCCCCAAAAGCGATCGACAACTTGATTTTCTTTATGTTAACTCTCGATCTACACTCTGAGTTGCTATCGACCTTAGTCGTGTTTTAGGGGTTAACCCAAAGCATGTTTTTCGATCGTAATTAAGGATAGCGCCGGGGTTTCAGCCGGTTTTACCTAATGCATGTGATTAGTTATGTTTTTATATGCATTCGCCACTTATACAAGTGGATTGGTGAATATAAATGTATTGGTTACAGGGTATTCTCAGGATCTCTCTGTGATTGGTACATTTATATTGGCCGATTGGCTTGTATAAGTTCGCACTAGAGTATTAGCTAGTGTATTTATCTTTATACAACCCTCATCGGCTGATTCCAGTAATTCGTTATAAACATATTAACATGGGCCAATGGGATTAGATCTGTTTTATCAGTTATATCATATTATTACTTCAAGTAAGCCGGTATAGCTTTGCCCTATCGGCCAGGCCTCCATGATGCAGCATCGGCCTATCGGCCGATCGGCCATCGTTTCTCACATGGTTTACTTGTTTATTCTTGTTGATTGTAGATCAAATCAACTGGCACGCTCTGCACGCACCTAGGCAAGCCATTGGACCTGCACTGGAGTTAAGCAGACCTCCCAGGCTGCCGTGGAAACGTGGAACCCGTTTTGTTGCGAGGCGGGTCTAAATTCTACGCCAACATTAGCTCATCATCCAGGCCGAACAAAAACTTTTCTTGGCGCTCGGCGTTGGTGCACACGTCTTCTGGGGCGTAACGCGCGAGACGGTTGAACTCGTGGAGATACTCCGTCACCGTCCGGTTACCTTGATGGAGTGATATGAATTCCCTCTTCTTCTGGGCCACGATGCCGTCGGAAATTTGAGCTTTCCTGAAACTACGGCAGAATTCCGCCCAGGTGACTTCCATTCCGGGCGGACGGGTGACCACATAATTATCCCACCATGCTGAGGCGGGACCCTGCAACTGGTGGGTGGCAAAGGCGACCTTCTCTTGGTCGTTGCATTGAAGAAGGTTGAGTTTCTTCTCAATGGCATGGAGCCAGTCATTCGCCTCCATGGGGTTGGTAGTACTTGAGAAAGTTGGTGGCCGGACGCGAAGGAACTCCGGCAGCTTGGATTGGGGAGGCGGACCGAACTGTTGATTCTGCTGAGCCTGCTGCTGCTGCTGGGCCTGTTGTTGCATTTGCTACATCATTTGTTGCTGCATTTGCTGATGCTGCTGCTGCATTTGTTGCATCATGGCAGTCATCATTTGTGTCTGGGCTGCCAGCACTTGCGCGATGGTAGGGTTCTCCGTTGGTGGTGGAGGAACATTGTTGTTTGCTCCATTGGCTTGTGATCCCACCGATGGATCCTCCTGTCCGTTGGTGTTACCACTTGTTCTTGTGTTGACCATCTGGAGGGGAAGAACCAGCAGAAAGAAATGGAGAAGAAAAAGAAAACAGACTGCTCAAAAACTAGGCTTTAATATATATTAATTCGACTGTAATTGTTCTGATCTAATTTAAAACACTCCAAAACAGCAAGCAAAAGTCCTTAATAAGATAGCCATACCATAGGCACATGGTATCAACTATCGGCTAAACCCCAAGCAACAAACCTAGCACACAGAATCTAACAAGAAATCAAACTAAGAAAAACGAAAAAACTATGGGTAACGAGCCTAATGCCCGGAACGGCTTCTGTGATCGGTGCGTAGGGGGAACCTGCCATCTATAGAAGACAAGGGATGGGACTCAACGCATGCTCAAAACCAACTTTAAAAACAATTTTTTTAAAGAACTTAGGTAACAAAAGAAAAAATTTTGATGCAAGGAACATTTTTTTTTCAAAAATCCCAAAGACCAAAGATCCCAAATTTTTCCCAAAACAATTTCAAATTAAGGGAAAATGCACATGAAAAAGTTTTAGAGGGCTCTTGGGGTTTCTAGTTGGCTTGTCCTACAGTCAAGGTCAACTCTGATACCAACTTGTCACGCCCGGAAATTCAGTACCAGAATTTCCAAAACTGAATGTGTATTAATTTCCCTGTCCAGGACCAGCCAGGGTACATAGACGACAATGTTGACATGCAGATCCACGTCTTACAAACACAGTAAAAGTCTTACAGAAATGCAGCGGAAAGACGAAAACAAACTAAACTAGAACAGGACTCTTGCAGCAGGCTGGCACCATTCCACAAGCATCCTCGACGGCGGACGAAGCCTACTCCTCCGAGAAGCCTCCATCGGACGCATACTCCTCTTCTGGTGTGAGAAAAAATTAAGCAAGGCTGAGTACTACCCACTGTACTCAACAAGTCATACCAGGAAGGAAGGTATGATGCAAGGTATTCCAAAGGCAGGCAAGGGTTTATTTGCATAAAGTAAGCATTTCAAAACAGTAGTTGAAAACAGTAGTAAAACGTTGAATTAATTGATCAATATTAACCATCACTGTCCAACGCTACATCACGTTGCGACAGGCCCAAAACCATCCACCTGAACTAAACCAGTTCCAGTAAATCCAATTATTAAGAAAGTGGGACTAATCACGGTGAATCTGGTTGATCGCCCATAACCGCGGGCACGGCTATTCGAATAGTTCTACTCTGATCAGAGGTGTACATCCGTACCCACAAGACACAGCCCCACGACACGTTTCCGTGTGCCGGTATACCACCACGGTACCCCGGAAAGGGACTGTGACAGGACCCTTCGCATAACCCCCTCTAACCAATCGTACCACCTCAGGTTTCGCCTCCACTCCTCAATGTGAAGCATGACTTGCCTTGCTCTTGAGCTGAAGCAACTTCTGTGACGATTTCGAAATAAACGGGAGCGTCGGAATTGCCGGAATCTACGCGACAAACAAAGCAAACAACAATACATGCTATAAGTCTACTGAAACAAAGCACAAAACCATTTTTAATGGATTCTCTGCATTTTTATGAATTAAATGAAATTTGAATGGACCTAAACGGAGCTCGGATGAACTAGTTACGAATTTTTGAAGTTATTTGTGTTTTTACTATAGAAAGAAAAACCTTAATTAATTTATTGCGCAATTAACCCCAGGGCTGGCGTCAGCGGGCGGCGGCGGCCGGTCCACCGTGGATCGAGTCCATAGGTCCACGGCGCCGCGGCGCACCACGTGGCGCACGCGTGGCGCCGACGCGGCGGCCACACGGCGGCCACACGGGATGGGAGGGGAACGGTCGGGATCGGCCAGAGTGGCCGATCCAACGGCCCAAGGCGCACGGGCGCTGGCGGCTAGCGGCTGGCAACTGGGCGGCACGGCCCGAGCTCGGCCGGGCCAGCCATGGCGCGCGGCGGCGGCGGCGGCCGGAGCCAGCGGCCGAAGGCGGCAGGTGGTGCCGCGGGTGGGGACGGGCGGCGGCGCGGCGCTCGGGCGCACGCGCGGAGAGGAGAGGCGCGGCCGGGATCAGGAGAGGGTAGGGAGAGGGAGAGAAAAAGAGGGGCTCACCGAGCTCCACCGGAGACGGAGAAGACGGCGGCGCGGGAGACGCGGGTCGGCGGTGCAAGAAGGCAGACGGGGTGCAGGAGAACGCGGCGAGCGCGGCGAACGCGTCGGCGCGACTTGGGGACGGCGCAATCGATGGGGAGCGGCGGCCGGAGATGGCGGAGGCGGCGGCGCACGAAGCGGTGGTGGCGCGGGCGCTAGGAAGCACGGGAGCGGCGGCGAAAAGGGGAAAAAGAGAGAGGAGGACGCGGGGAGCGTTTTAAAGTACGGAGGAGGGCGAGATCGTGGCCGAGGGCGCGGAAACAGCGGCGGAGTGGGAGAGAGAGGAGAGAGAGAGACAGCCGGGAAAGGCGGATCCCGCCCCTCTCGAGCGGCGGTTGCAGGCGAAGTGGGCGCGTGCGCGCGCGGATCGCGGGGGACGTGGGGAGCTGGGGGAGACGACGGCCGGCGGTTGCTCCCCTCCGATTCCGCCGGCCAGAGGAGGGAGACGACCCCGACAGGTGGGGCCCACTTGTCGGTGGCCCGGACCGGCGGGCGAGCGTGGCGTGAGCGGGCCGCGGCCTACAGCCAGCCCGCGAGAGAGGAGGAGCGGCGCGTGCTCGGGAGGGAGAGGCGGCCCCATGGGCCGGCCCACCGGGAGGAGGAGGCGCGCGCGCGCGGCGGCTGGGCGGACTAGGCCGATGACCCGAAAGGAAAAAGAAGAGGAAAAAGAAAAAGAAAAAGAAAGTAAATTTCCTGGGATTAATTAAATTCCAAATTTGATTTTAATTGATTTAAAATTATTTCTAGGGCTCTGAAAATTCCACTAAAAATCCTGTTAATGTATTTTGACATGGGGAACTCAAGAAAATTCCACCCTGCCATTTCCACTTCTTTAATACATTAATTAATTGGATTTTTCTCCAGATTAATTAAGCAATTTCTCAGATAAATTATTAACTTCGATTTTTACGATTTGGGAGAACTTCAGGGTGTGACACACCAGTAGTTGACATCTAAGTTCATAGCAAACAGGTTATGCAATGCCATCAAATTGCAACCTACCCTCTCTGCTTCAGCGTTAGCTGTATATATATTTGAGGTTTTCCAATATAGGGTGAAGTATGACAAGGCTTGGAGGGCAAGAGAAGAGGCTATGAAGCTCATTTATGGAGAATGGGGTGAAGCATACGTCTGTTTGCCCACGTTGCTACAAGCCATTAAACAGAGGAATCCGAGTACGGTGTACTATATTGATACCCATCCCAATAGGCTAGTGAACATTGGTGGGGTGACAAAGAAAATATTTATGCGTCCATTCTGGTGCTTTGGTCCGTCTGTCGAGGCATTTAAGCATTGCAGGCTAGTACTAGCTATAGATGCAACCTTCCTAACAGGGAAATACAGCGGTGCCTTGATGACTGCATTGTCAACTGATGCGGAGGACCGTCTAGTACCATTAGCTTTTGCCTTGGTGGAGAAAGAGAACTCACGAGACT
This sequence comes from Oryza officinalis, assembly GCA_008326285.1. NCBI lineage: Eukaryota > Viridiplantae > Streptophyta > Magnoliopsida > Poales > Poaceae > Oryza > Oryza officinalis. Next base: position 757,427 of record BDMV01000007.1, read on the forward strand.
GGTGTTGGTTTATCGAACTTGTCCGACATGTTGTGATTGGGCCACATAGGGAAGTTTGTATTATCTCAGATCGACATGCCGGTATAATGAATGCCATGAGGACTCTTGTTCAAGGATTGCCACCAGTTCACCACCGTTGGTGCATGAGACACTTTAGTGCTAATTTCCACAAGGCCGGTGCGGATAAGCATCAAACGAAAGAGCTACTAAGGATATGTCAGATTGACGAGAAGTGGATATTTGAGAGGGATGTGGAGGCACTTAGACTGGTTGTAGCCGAAGGTCCTCGTAAATGGCTTGAAGATGAATTGTTGGAGAAAGATAAGTGGTCCCGTGTGTACGACAGAAATGGCCGCCGGTGGGGTTATATGACAACCAATATGGCCGAGCAGTTCAACAGTGTGCTAGTAGGTATCCGAAGGCTACCGGTGACAGCCATAGTATCGTTTACCTTCATGAAGTGCAACGAGTTCTTTGTGAACAGACATGATGAAGCAGTGAAACGCGTTTAGTTAGGGGAACGATGGTCTGAGAAGGCCGCTAGTAAGATGAGGACGCAAAACACCAAGGCAAGCAAACACACTTCAAGGTGCTTCGATAAGGAGAGTAAGACGTACGAGGTCACTGAGAGGGGTGGAATAACACATGGGGGTGTTAGGTTCGGTGCTAGATCGTTCAAAGTGGAAGGTGAGAGGAACTCATGTAGTTGCCAAATGCCATTGTTGTACCATATGCCTTGCTCACATCTCATCAATGTTTATCGGATTCATGCAATTGATTCAGAATCTCCCAACCGTATGCCGTACGAGTTCTCGTCGAAAGCCGTTGTGAACACATGGGCAAGTCGGTTTGAGCCATACCTCGACCCTACACAGTGGCTACCATACGATGGTGAAGAATTTGTTGCGGACCCGGAGTTGAAGGTTAAAACAAGGGGGAAGAGGAGATCAAAGCGCTTCAAGAATGAAATGGACTCGGGCCTTGGTGGTTCTAGGAGGAAACCGTCTTTAGGTCTTCAAGTTGATGCTACGCCGTTGCAAAATAGGTGTTCGTTATGTCACCAGGAGGGTCACAAAAAACCTAAGTGCCCTAAGCGTCCGAAAAAAAAGAAGTCCAAAAAAAGCAGCAAGGTATTTTTTGTTAGGTCTATTGAAGTCAACGAGTGTTTTTGTTGGTATCATATACATTGTTTTCGGTTTGTTGCATATATTTTTTTATCGTATGTTATGCAAATATTGGTAACTGACAATATATTCCTTTTCTCTTAATGCAGGATGGCCGGCGAGGAAGAGACACCGACTTACCCGGCCTTGGAGGAGTACTACGAGGCCCGGCATCGCGGGGCTGCGATCGAGCGGGGGAAGGTACGTATCGACATCCAGTCATTTGTACCTAAGTATCGATAACATCTGCTTCACATTGTATTAACTATTCCATTTGAAAATGTTTCTACAGGTGCTTCAACCGCTCCGAGTTAGAGCCCATGGCCCCCCAGTGTTTGACGAGCGGTACGTCCCGTACCTCAGGACGGCTGGGTTGCTCGGGGTGGCCATGGTTGTGAATAGAGGATTGCCGGTGTTCAACGCTCCTGCATTGACAACACTTGTAGATAGATGGAGGCCTGAGACACACACCTTCCACCTACCAAGTGATGAGATGACCATCACTCTACAAGATGTTGCTATGATCTTGGCCCTCCCGATACGGGGACATGCGGTGACGGGCAAGACGGAGACTTCTGGATGGGTTGCACAGGTCAAGCAGTTGTTTGGCATGCCACTAATCGTTGAGCAGGGGCAAGGAAGGAAGAAGAAGCAGAACAGTATACCCCTTTCTTGGCTTAGTCAGAACTTTTCAAACCTCGATGTGGACGCCAAGTCGTGGCGTGTTGAGTGCTACGCACGTGCATACATCTTGCATTTGCTAGGAGGGGTACTTTTTCCAGATGCTGGTGGTGATATTGCTTCGGCAATTTGGATCCCTTTGGTAGCCAATCTTAATGATCCAGGGCGTTTTAGTTGGGTTCAGTGGTGTTGGCATGGATTTATAGACAGCTCTGCGAGGCTTGTTCACGTCAGGCACCATCCTCCAACCTTAGCGGCTGTGCACTTTTGATTCAAGTGTGGATGTGGCTACGACTACCGGTGGGAAGGCCGAAGTGGAGGCAAAGTTTTACTCCTTGGCCCTACACTGAGCCAGACATGGAGAAGTCAGTGGCCTACTTATTTGAAAGTACGGCCACCTTGCATGCTCGTAGTGAGGTGGCATACAAGCAGTACGTCAACGAGATGGACTGCCTCCAGCCTGGGCATGTAAGTATTTCAAATTTCAATCGAAATTTATCAATAAGTTTTATGTCAGAGGGACTCACGTAACACAAATTTTCTACATGTGTAGATCACTTGGCTACTATATCACACGCCTGAGGCAAGCGCACTTACCCTGAACACCTTGTGCAATCGGGATGCAGATTACTTCATGTATCAATGTTGACTGATTTTTTTCTAGGTTGTTGAGTACCACCTGCTGCACCGTGTCATGTGACAGTTCGGGAAGAGGCAAGATTTCCCGGTTGAGGCCATCTCAACTGGATTGGACCTACACAAGTAGCTTGCTTGATTCACGCTCTTTCTTTTTTGTGCCGTAAACCCTATGTTTTACACATCAACACATTGTACTTTTGAAGGTACGACAGGGTTAAAACAAAGAAGGTGAAGGATTGGGGGTTAGAGCATAGTAGATACATTGATGCTTGGAGGACAGCAGAAAGGAATGATAGGTACATCGAGCCAATCCACCAAAACAAGCATTTCGGTGAGTATCTTCGTTGGCTTCATAGGAACTATCGAGTTTTCCTACGTCCTTCTTAGACGGAGGCCGACATAGAGGAAGACCGCTCTTCTGACGAGGGGCGGGATTGCTATGATGTTTGGACTAGGATTGGTAATCAAATGGAACACGCGCCACTTAGAGACAGAGTCGTAAGTTCTCTTGTATTTGTCAATTTGATTTTATTGTGAATTGCAATATTTAAGACACATCGTCTCATGCTTACAGTCTAGAGAGCTCCTTAGGAGCGTGAATGAGATGGGGCATGCCCTCGGATCTCCGAGGGGTAATGAGGAGACAGAGAACACATTGCGCAATGTGCTTGAGGTAAAATGATCATACATTCCTTCCAAAAAAGCAACATATGGTTTATACCTAACAAAATCCTTTTGTAATGCAAAAAGTTCGTCGAAGGTGTCGCAAGCTGGCTGCAAGACTAGGTTGCAGGTCGGTTGGATTGGACGACGTATACCAACCGCGCAGACTACCACCACCACTACCTCAACACGCGCGTCCAAGTACCACCCGACACTCCATCACGATAGAAGAGCGTGAAGAAGTTGGCGGTTCATCATCATCACGCAATCCACAAGGGAGGGGAAAGGGAAAGGCACAGGCTGCACCTAGCGACAACGACGACAACTACGACTATGTCGCCCCGGATGCTGAAGACATAGGCATGTCGCAGCTGCCCGATGAGCCTTAGGCGTCACAGCCCACGACATACAACTTACGTTCCGCTCGGCAAGGGACAAAGAGGTAACCTTACTATTGTCATATGTTCTTTGATTTGCCTCATTGTTTTTTTAAATATTCTAGACATTGTAATTTCAAATGTAGGTATACTCCGGGGTCACAGGCTCTTCGGCGTCAACGAAAGAAGTGATTTCGGTGAAATTCTACTAGTTCTCATCTTTTAGAACATTTGTGATCATGCTAAATGTCGGCTTACTTAATGGACTCCGAGGTTGTACGGACTATGTGACGAATTTGTGGACTATGTGATGTTTGATGTGCAATTGAACTTGTCCCACTTGTTTGACGGAATTGGACTACGTGATGCTTGATATGGGAATTTGTGGACTATGTGATGTTTGATGTGCAATTGAACTTGTCCCACTTGTTTGACGAAGTTGGACTACGTGATGGTTCATATGGTGATTAGTATGCTTATTGTGAATTGGTTGAATTGGTTGATATTGGTTGTATGGATACTGCGATGTTTTGTATTGTGAATATGTTTGATATGAGGGGGGTGGAGGGCGGCGCCGGCAGCCCTGGCGCCGTGCCCGGGGGGGCGGCGCCAGTGACCTGGCCAAGCCAGGACGCTCGGGGGGGGCGGCGCTAGCAGCCCTGGCGTCGTGCCCTGGGGGGCGACGCCAGTGGCCTGGCCGAGCCAGGACGCTCGGGGGTGGGGGGGCAGCGCCAGCAGCCCTGGCGCCGTGCCCTGGGGGGCGGCGCCAGCGGCCTGGCCGAGCCAGGACGCTCGGGGGGATGGAAGGGCGGCGCCAGCATCCTGGCTGAGCCAGGACTGTCGGGAGGGTGGAGGGCGGCGCCATCAGCCCTAGCGCCGTGACCTGGAGGGTGGCACCAGCATCCTGGCTGAGCCAGGACGGTCGGGGGGTGGACGGCGCGGCGCCAGCCACCCGGTAGAGGCAGGAGGGGTCCATCGGTAGTGGCCAGCCTCCCGACGAAGGCAGGAGGGGTCGATGTGGCCCAGTGCCCTGGCACCGTATTGTGGGAGGTGACGCCAACCTCCTGGCCGAGGCAGGACTTGGTCGGGGGTGGCCAGGGTACCCAATGGCGCCATGCTTGGGGGCGGCGCTAGCCTTTGGCCCGAGCCTGGGCCGTCCGCACAAGGCAGGGTGGCAGTAACCAATCAGGCTAGCTAGGAGGGGACGCCGTGACAAATGGTGGCAAAACATGAGACAAATTCAAACCTAACAAAACATACAAAATCGCATACATGCACGTCACTTCATCTAAACACAACAAAGTACTATAGCAACATCATCGAGTTTAAGTCTTAAAATTAAAATGTTTCCTGCTTGATATTTCAATATTGTCGTTATTACATATCTTAGGGAATTTAAGATTCTCCAACAACTCCAATAAAACTACTGGGTGCATTGAGGATATTTTCCCTTGCTCGCGGCCTCTGGACCAGCCTCCTTGGCACGCTGTGCCCTAGCCAGCTTTCTCGCCCGCTCCTTCGCACGCTCTTCCTTCTCTGCAAACTCCCTTGCCATCTCCCTGACCTCCCACTCCTCCTTCCTCTTCCTCTCCGTGATCTGTACTGCCGCAAGTCAGAGACAACGATCGAGGTGTTCCTCTTCCCATTCACGTTCCCTACGAAGCATCTCCGCATCGCGGGGATCAATCTCCATGTCAATCCATTTCACAAAGTCACACAGAGGAGGCGGTATCTTCGCTACCTGCACATTCCCCGATTTAAATGATTTTCATTACAAATTTCAGTGCAGTATCGCAACCTCGAAAGTATAACAAATTACCTCCACTGGCTTCGTCGCCTTTTCTTTCTTTCCCTTTGCCTTAGGCTCGGGCTTAAGCTTCTCCGTACTGTACGTATAATTGCGACACATCCAGTACCTCTGGTGGTATGTCTTGTGGTCATCACTTATTGCAAAACGACATTCGTCACCACACCAACACATGGGACGGATAGCGTCCGGTGGTGGTAGCTGCCTAGGACAATAGCCAGTTGGATCCTTCCTTATCATTCTACAAAACCAAAATGATCTTCCGCCAAGTAAATTATTGTGACATTTTATCAACCACTATCTTATATATCAAATTTGTCATCTTTCATGAAAATCTATAGATTTATATTTAGCTACAATTAACTTCTAACATGACACCAAATTTGTCTATCCTCTATATAGCACATAGCTACAAAATTTGACCTACATCAATTTTTTCATACATTCATTCAAGTCAACACTATACTCAACAAATCCCCAATTTAAATCTTCAAAATCAAAAATTTGGGCAAAATATGGGTTCTAGGATTACCCTTCGATCTACAAATTTCACCGATTAAAACGAGAAAAAAGAAGGGGGAATGGAGGAGTATACCTGGCTCTTCGATTTCCATAAAAAATCCCATGAAAAACGGCTCTGACGGGGCGTGAAGCTCCTCACCGGGAGACCGCGCAAGCCCTCCTTTGTCGGTTCGGCCGGGGGCGCAAGGTGAAATTCTTCGCCCCTGATCTGTGGGATCCCAACGAAAAAACGCGTGGACGCAGGCGATTTAGACAGGTTCGGGCCGCTAAGGAGCGTAATACCCTACTCCTGTGTTCTGGTAGATCTGAGAGTATGATGGAATCCAGAGAGAGTCCCCAGAGATGATCCCGAGAGAGAGTCCCCCTTCTCTCCTAGGCCTGGGCCTCCTTTTATATGGCAAGGGGCTACCACATGGGCCATGAGCTGCCTAAGAAAGAAGACATTCTTTTACATTTAGGGCTATCCTACCATCGAAAGCAGCCTCTGACAGACGCCGCAGGACGCCTTCGCTCAGTCAGCCGACCCATCCGGGGGACGCCCGTTTCAACCTTCATTAAATGGCGGGCGACTTCTGCGTCTCGCCTGCACCGGAATCGGGAAAGCATCTGACCGGAGCTGGCATACCAACTCCGGCTGAGAGACGAGAGACAGAGGGCTTTCATCATTTCGACGGGACGAGGCGAGGCGTGCAGCAGGCCGCCTGGCGCCCGCACGACGCACAAGCGTCCTGGCTCCACCTAACCCGCGATCTGACCGGTCTGCGGCCGGTCACTCGCTGTGACCGGTCACGGACCGGATGCAGGCGCGCCATACCGCATTAAATGCGGCGTGGTGCGCCTGTCTGAACCGCCATAAATGTGGTTAGATGAGCTCCGTCGTGCTCACCTAACCTGCGCACGTGGCACCAAAGCCACAGGGGGTCGAGGCAGAAACGGGAGCGGCCTGACCCCGGGGGGAAACCGGGAGGGCAGCCGCCACGTCACCCTCGGGCCCGACCCCTCCGGGGGAACGGGCCACGTGGATCCCTGTGGCCGCCCTTCCCTTTGGTCTCGATACCCCCGGTCCCATGTCACCGACAGGCTCCAAATTGAATGGATTTGAGAAGGAAAGATGAGAGGAGAGAGAGAGCGCACTGAGAGCTTCTAGGGAGGATGAGCTGGGGTGGGGCCCGCGGGGGGTTAAGTGTCCTCCCCCCGCGGACGAGCGCGCCAGCACCGCTGGCGCCGTGCTTGGTGGGGGCGCGCCAGCCACCCTGGCGCCGCCCTACTGCCACGTCGGCGTGTGCTGCCACGGTGGCACCCCGACGATGCCACCGGTATTGGCGCCGTGATGTTGAACGGCGGCGCCAATGTGTCTGGCGCACCAAAAAGGACCATTCCTGCGATAAGTTTACAAGAATTTATTTACGAAATAAGTTTTTAAAAAGGACCAAATTGTAAAAAATCCTGTCAAAAGCAGCTCATCGCAGCCACCGAGGGGAAGAAGAAGAAGACAAGGGCCCCACGATGAGGCGCCGAGGGGAGAATATCCCGCACCCGGGCCCACCCGACAGTGACCCACCACCCAATCATCCGTCATCCATCCACCACTCCCGTCTCCCCCTTCGTCTTCCTCCTCTCCTCGCGCCGCGTCGTTCTTCCAACCCATCTCCGAGCGAGCCAGATTAGGGAGGAGAGATTTCCTGCGAATTCTCCGAGGAATTCTGTTTCAATCTCGAGTATGAAATTCGGGAAGGATTTCAGGAGCCACCTGGAGGAGACGCTGCCGGCGTGGAGGGACAAGTATCTGGCGTACAAGTCCCTCAAGAAGCTCATCAAGAACCTGCCCCCGGATGGAGATCCCCCTCCCATCGCCGCGGCGGCGGCGGTGGTGCCTGCGGGAGATGGGGATGGGGACGTTGCCCTGGGGAACTGGTTCGCCAGGGTCCTCGACATGGAGCTCCAGAAGCTCAACGACTTCTACATCGAGAGGGAGGAGTGGTACGTCATCCGTCTCCAGGTGCGCTCTTGTTCTTCCCCGACGAGCTCTTCTCGTTTCTGCGATTCCCCCCCCCCTTTTTTTCTATCTAGATACGTGAAGTCATGCCCGATGCGGGAACAGTGGAGCGGTAATTTGTAGGTACTTGGGTGAGATGAAGTAGATGTTCTTGATGTCAAAACTTTTAATTGCGGGGTCGCAATCAATTGGTTACCTATGTATGTGGATTGATCTTGGAAAAATTCCCAATTCCCAGTTGATTTATTAATTTCGGCCTGTGCAGGCGATCTATGCAGTAATGGTTGAATTATGCGTGTTAAATGAACATATGTGAAGCATCAATAGTATTGTATGCAGTGCTACAGAAGAAGCTAAACATTCCTGCAATTCCATGACTGAGTACTGCCTCAGTAAACAGTATTGTGATCAACACATCAAGTCATACATACACCTATTAAGTGCACGCAATATGTCCCATCACAAAGTTTTTCTTTTCCTAGAAAAATAACTACTTGTAGTTGATGTCTTTTTCTCCTACAAAAATGACTAGTTGAAGTCCTGATTGAGATATGCAGGGAAGAAAAGGATTAGAACTGTAGCAAATGCATGAAACTTGACATCAGGAAATGCAGATATATGTGGTTTGTGATACTGCTGTGGTATTAAAACCAATGATGAGACAACAAGTGCACTTAGCTTTGCAAAATAATCATATCCTGGCATGATGAGCTAGATTTACCTTTTCGTTTTTGTGGATCATCCAAGCACAATTGATTGAGCAGTAGATTGTTTAACATACTAGGATGTACTTCTACCCTCCAAACTTGTGAACTTGTGGATACCAAGTGGTGTAGTACCTGAACAGCCTCTTTGGGCTTCAATTTATTAAGTTCTGATCATTTGAAAGCATGAGCATCGACATGATTGTTCTATCATGAGGGCCCATCATTAAACGGCAGATGGTATTATGGTCTTGGACACATTAATGGCAAAGAAATAGACAGATTTTTGGAGATAAACATCTTAAGAAACATTTGATGCCTTAAAGGGAAAGTTGTACAAATAGCATGAATTACCACCTTTCAATCAGCAGCTGAAGATAAAATCTAAATCTTCCTAGTTCCTACATACTTTAGACATTCTTTAGATTTTGCTTTTTTTTTCTTGATTACTTGGGTAATTTTAAGGACCCATTTAGTGAGCTTGTATCAATTTGCTTCATGTTCTTTTTTTTTTCTGAATCATCGGTTGATTTATTTATCTTTGTATATTCCTTGAGCTGGAAATGTCATTCTAACACTTGCTGATGAAGGTGCTCAAAGAAAGAATTGAACGTGTGAAAGCTAAGAAGAATGGGGCTCTTACATCTAAGAGCGAATTCACTGAAGAGATGTTAGAGATACGCAAAGCTTTTGTCATCATCCATGGCGAGATGATTCTTCTGCAAACCTATAGCTCCCTAAATTTTGCCGGTGAGCTCATCAAACCAAGTTGGTTAGTCTGAAGTATGTTATCAGTAGTATACTTCTCATGCAATGCCTTGATATTGTGTGCATTCAGGACTAGTAAAGATACTGAAAAAATATGACAAGAGAACAGGTGGTTTGCTCAGCCTACCTTTCACTCAACGTGCTCGACACCAGCCATTTTTCACGACGGAACCTTTAACAAGGCTTGTTCGAGAATGTGAGGCTAATCTTGAGCTCCTGTTTCCTATTGAAGCAGAAGTACTCGAGTCTGCTAGCTCCTCTGCTAAGTTGCAACCTCGGAATGATGATGCGGCTAGCCATGACCCAGCAGCGTCATCTGTTGATGTTGAAACCTCAGATGTGTACCGAAGCACACTCGCGGCAATGAAGGCGATACAGGGCCTTTGTAAAGCCAGCTCTACTTACAATCCCTTGTCACTCGCCAGGTTCTTCCATGGAGAGGACGGTGAAGCCTGCTCTGGCGCCATCACCTCTGAAAGTGATTCCTTTTCTGATTCCAAGATTGAAGATGCTGAAGATGATGATAAAGAGGTTCAATCAAGGGAGCAGAATATGGCTCAAAATGTTGCAGAAGGCCAGCCACGTGATGAATAATCCGTCTTTGCACTGCGCTGTTTAATCCCCCGAGGCCACATAAGTGTAAATGATACAACTGCGGCATACACCAATAATCTTGATCCTTGAAATGTATAACCATTACTGACCTTCCCAATGGAACTCCTCTTTTTCTTTTTCCCTCGTAGATATCAAAGTTGGATTTACATTTACTGTGTTCTTTGGTTTAACAGCATATCATCAGGATTTTGGAGTTCTGGATTTCTGATGTTTTAGGCAGAGAGCAAATGTGAGTTATTAGCTGACTTGGGTAAACTTTATGCAAACCCCCAGTAGCATTTTGACATATTGTTTGTACAAAAAAAGCCACAATGCTCCCAATTCTGCAGTGTACAGCAACGGGTGGTTGACATTTCTTGGTTCCTAAACACTGTATTGTCTGAAAAATTACAGCGTCAGGAAACAGTGATTCTTTGTTCCTAAACACTGAACTGTGGATACAAGTCTGACAAAGGCGTCGGGAAACAGAATTGTTAGTATTCCCTTCGTTTCAAATAAATCATCGTTTTTTGGTTTGTCCTAAATTAAACATGTTGACCGTTAATTTGTAGAAATCTGTATAGTTTAACATGTGGATCATATACTATGAAACTATTTTTCATAATGAACTTGAAAAGATTATAATGTTTGACTTAAGATAAATTTAGAATGTCAAGTAATTTGAAACAGAAAGAATAATACCTATAAGTGCACGCAACGCAATATGCCCCAGCTTAAAGTTTATTTTCAGAAAAAAGGATGATACTAATGTACGGTGAATGCACAGAAATAGCCATCAGTAAATGCAGATATGGTATTACTCACTTTCAATTCACTTTAAGCTCACAACATTTTACGGTTAGCGAAAAGAGTGAGTCAGAGAGGCCGTAAGACAGGTGCTGACATGAATAGCTCCCTTCAATGGGAAGTAATACACACACATTTTTACAGCGTTATCTATGATCAAATGGAAAACACGATTTCCCCGATTGCCACCCGCCAAAGGCCATCACAATGTCATTGTTTTCTTACATCAGAGATTGCAGGAACCTTGGCTGGGTAGTTAGACAAATCCACATCAAGCAAGTCCGTCAGGTCGTAAAGCCCTACATGATTATCAACTTTGTCCTTGATTGGGGTGGTCATTGTTTCTTCCTGATCTGCCTGGTTTGACGATACGCTTGATGTCACCGGACTGTTCGAAGGCACCACAGAGATGCCAGACAATTCTACATCCCGCCCGGATGGCACGGTACTCGCTGAAGGATACTTCCTTTGAGTGTTGTCTCCCTCATTGTGATTGTACAGCACATATTCATTATAGGTAGGCGCAAACTGCATGAAAATGGAGCAGATTATACAAAGACATTGGCAAACTACGGTGCTGCATGTGGAAAAACAAAGCCCCCAGATGCAGGGGGTATATGCAATATCCTGGTTACCTGATGAACAGTATCATGGTAGAAATCATTGAACTTCAGAGCATGCAGAAGGCTTCCCTTGAAATCACCAGAAGGCCGACCATTGGGACCAGCATACTCGTTGTAAGGAAACGCAAATAGGTGCCCAATAGCTGCTATGAGCATTTCAACACACAATACGAAGTTCTGGAGATCAGCAGCTTTTTCAGCATTTTTGATAAACCGAGATTTTGCAGCAAGGAAAACCAGGACACCCTGCAAAGGAGAACTTGAAAATATAGCATGACCCATGACACAACAATTCCTTGACTCGGAAACATCTTTACTAAAAACAGTCTGACAAGCCATATTGGAACTTGAGATAGCACAAATATAGGAGTCATGCAATCGTATTTGGATGTGAAAAAATATTGACTGTTGTTATATATTTACCTGCCAATATGTGAGAAACACTACTGATTTGATCATGATGAATTTTGGGACAGGATTATATGGCCGAAGCAGATCTCTGCATGCCGCATAGAACACCGCAAGAGCATATAGTGCCATTGAGTATGAAACTGTATATATGATAGTAATGTATAGATAGGATTGCTTGACACTGAAGTTTCCATCTTCGTATTTTCCTTTAGCATAAAGTATGAAGGTAATAACCACCAAAATAGGCTTAAGAATCACAAACTGCAAACAGCCTTGTTTGCATCTCCGAATAAAACGCCTGTCCAGTAACATAATTTTAATCAGCACTTGCATAGATATGACATAGCTATCCAAATGTTACTGTGCAACTGCACGTTGAAGCATTAGATTGTTACGATAAGCACTTAATATGTGCAAAAGATACGTACGCACCCATCTAGAGGAATAGCTGGAAAACAGCAAGTCATCAGAAACCACGATGGCTTCAGGGTTCGCCCATTCAAACTTACCACCACAGCACCAGGACCCCCAACCCATGCCAAGCAAAGTGAAAAGAAATTGTAGATGACCCAAGCATCATAACTGAAAAACAATCAGAGAGATTTTAACATTAGTCGGATACGAATTTATTGGTTCAGATCCTAAAACATAAGTGCAGTAAAAAAAAATCAAAATGTGAAAAAAAGTATCGACAATCGCACATAAAACATTGACAGGAGGCTATGTACCTTACGCCCTTAACAAGCACAGACAAGAAAACAGCAATAGAACCATATATCCTTGGTCATGGCATTAAATTATTCATAGAATTTATAAACCAGCAGTTATGTAAGAATCAAGGCCATGTCCACTGCAATAACTTATTAGCATACTGTGTCATATTATGATGATTTTGTAGTTTTATAGAAGTGGTGATCATTCAATGCGCTTTCTCCCCCTTGTTTTCTTCATGTGTTGTGGGTCTTAGAAAGACACTCAAGATTAACAGTGACAATAGTCTTCATATATCAAGGGTATTTAACGTTTGAAATCATGGCTCATGGGCTGATGGATTGGAACGACATCTAGAAATATGAATACATGTGATGTGGTGCGAATGGCATAATAGATCTTCTCTACACTAGTGATTGGTGAGGCTTACAAAACACGGTTGCTAAACATAAACACAAACACATATAAAGACATGGGCAGTGCACCAATGTTGTCATGATGATATTGCTAGTATATATAAATCAGGTGATAGCAAAAGAAGTGCATCAGAGCTAGAATGTGACATGGCGCACCAGCAATATCAACAGTGCCGGCACAGATGTCAGATCATACTAACGTGTGGCAACAAAAGAGAAGTTGTGCCCATTGGCCATTAGAGAATGCCAAAAGAAAGTTTTTATGGTAGTTCTTATATTTGCTGCTTGTCTAGTGTCTACAACATAACTTTAAGATCATTGGAGATACAAAATTACATGTTCAACTCCCGACAAGTGAGCAAAAAAAGGAACCACAATCCAAATGAACAGTTAGTTCACATTAAGGGACAAGATTATAAGATTGACTTACATCTCTCGAATAGAATTAAAATATATTGCATTATCAGGTAAGATAAGGGAAAGGAACGACATCACGGCATAGACCTGCAACAAATAAATATCATCAGAGTCAGTAATATGCTGGAGTGCTGCAAACAAAATCAATTCACTATAAGGGCTAAATATAAATGTACACCAGATGAAATACGATAATACAAATGATTGCAACTATTAAAAAATCATCATGATCAGCTAGCTCAAGCAAATTCATCAAACAGCACAGCGATCAAATCTTCTTCAACAGAACACCTGGACACCGATCAAACCTAAGGGGAACAAATCTACTCGTAGATCCACACACACACAAAAAAAAAGAAAAAATCATATGCAAGTTAATCGCAGCCTCCTGCAGGTGCTTAGGCTCCATGAATCAGAGGCGGGAACTCCGAACGACGCGTAATTGAAGCCATCCAAACGGGCTCGCATTCCAGCTCGCGACCGCGAAACCCCCACGAATTCACCCCACAAAAAAAGGCTAAAAACCGCGAAGGCATCGACAGATCTGGCTCGAGGGGAGCTAGGCGGACGCGCTCCGTTGCATTACCGGGACCATGAAGATGAGGCGGACGATGAATCGCTGGTAGATGGGCTCGGCGTAGTGGAGGAGATGGCGGTAGATGTGCACGAGCGCGATGACGGTGGCCGCCGCGGCGCACAGCAGCGCCGCCGCCGTGTACCCGGCCGCCGCCCAGTCCATCGTGGACGGGACGAGCCGATACCCACCACCAGCCCACTCCCTCCCAGCCCCACCACGGCAGCGAGTAGGCCCAGTCGCCGCCGCTTCCGCCGCCGCCGCCGGAGCGCTCCGATTGGCTCCGGTTTGGTGCGCCTTTGGTTGCGAGAGTGGTTGGGGAAGGAGGAGGAGAAAGGGGTTAACAGTGCGAGGAGGAGGTGTTTTAATTGCATCTGCTTCTGATTACGTTGGTTGCATTTGATTAATTTTTGTTGATTTTACATTAGTTTAATTTAATGGTTCGATTTGATTCTTTTTTTCCTTCTCTGGGGATTTGAACGGGACCGGTCTTCGAGAAGGAAACCTTCAGATTTCTTTTCTTCAGTCTTCTCTCGAAGCGTGTGGGAGTCTGCTGTCTCTGAATTTGTTTTCAAACCTATTCGAAGTTTCGAACATTACGGAGGGCTATGAAATTAAACCGCGTGATCTTTTTAAATAATTCGTACGGTTTTTTGCGGAATTTGGTTAATCCACGTAGGCATTTTGTGTGCAATTGATTATACGGTGATTTATCTTGTACTATACTACTATATCGTACGTCTGTACATTTACATTTGTCGTGACATTATTTTTACGCGGATTCTGGGTAAGTTGACTTGCAATTTACAGCTGAGATAACGTAGGAAATCCACCACTTGTACTAATGTGCAAGTTAAGTATAATTAGTTAATTAGCTTGGCCAAAATGGGTACCTGCTGCAGCCGACAGTTACGTCAACGTCTGATTATTACAGCCTGAAATCCGATGTGGCAACTGCTACTAGCCTACTAGCATCTTGGCATCTTGCAGTTGTTTAAGCAAGTTAATTATCGTATATCTGGCTATTAATACCAGCAAAAAAAAAATAGCATACTATAATTTTATAATTGTTGTTATAGTAATCATCATCGTATCTTTTGTGTCATAACTAACAGTTTGGGCGACTTTATTAATATAAGCGTTAGCTTGTCATAACAAACAGTATCTCTGCTGGCTTTGATTAGCTCTGAATGATAGTCTGATACAGCTAAAACCCATTGAGCTTGCTACCCACTGGCTTGATTGCCTGAACAACAATCTGCCTGATTTGGATATTCTGCACTTCTTTTTAAAAAAAAACTGTCTAGAGAAACGAACCAAATGGTTCAGAACTTCAGATTATGCGATGACAGTCAGGTACATGTTGGTTGAATGCCAGCTAGTCTGCAGTGCCGATTGCTGATTCCGTCTTATATCATTATTATCATAATGCTTAACTAATGACTGCTCCAGGGACCAGCTTTGGTTTTGGTTTGGTTAAGAAGAATGATCCCAAATGTAATCAAACCAGTGCATAATTATTCTGTGACATTGGACAGATTCAGAATTAAAATTTGGAGAAAATGGAGGATTAGCAGAATGATGTAAATGAAAGAAGATAACAACAAAGGCAGGAAGTGGATTGAAAAAGGGGAGATACTAAACAATTTATCTTCAGATAGAAACATCTGTGAAGTTGTGAGCTGGACAGCCGCCAATGAGCTGAAAAGCTGATTAGCTCATGAATTAATATGTGGATCAATTAAATATTGTATAGGCTATAAAGTTAACAAACAGTTTAGACAGAGTTGAATAAATAACGCTGAGGTGCAAAGTTTGTTGAGAAATCCTAAAAAAGATTAATTTTCACGGGTGGCGCAGAAGTATTGGGCCATTGGAGGAATCAGGTTTGCTAACGTATATTGGCCTTTTCTGAAGCCCAATATTCTGCTTGTGGAGTTCTATACCGAATACGGTCCATTTGGGCGGTTAGGTTCAGGCCTTGTTTTCAGGCCCTCGATTTCGGTCCATCCTTATGTGTAGGCGGGGAGCCAAGTTCAAATTCCAGGTCCATACACGTAGAATGGTCTATATTTAGATCGGAAAAGTCTATATATCCTAAAATTTTCTTACAAAATGCTTACAAACTCCGTTTGAACCTACTACAATCATGGATAAAGATATTCGTGACACGCTTTTCAAACTGCTAAACGGTATGTTTCGTTCTAAAATATCAGATAAATCCATTTTTCAAGTTTGTAATAATTAAAACTTAATTAATCACACGTTAAGGTCACCTCGTTTTACGTGAAACACTTAATCTTCATCTTTATTTTCATCTTCAGGAGATTCAAACACCACCAAACTCTGATGTGGCAAGCTGTGAGTAAATCAAGATTTTTTTAACCTCTATCTAGTTAAATCAAATGGCTGAGAAATTTGTTAGTAAAAGTTTTGTTAGAAATTTTTAGTACGTGTAGCAGTGCTCATTTAGATCGACCGGAACAAAATCTTAGGAATGCTAGCAAACTATGATCTTCCAACTAAACTGATTCTCTTGTTTTCAAAATAAATCTTAATTTAATTTACAGTGAGGGGAAAAATAAATCTATGTTGGTATTCCTTTAAAAATTACAATATTCTACTTGTGTTTGGTGCTAGAATATACAAGAATTAAAGGTAGTGGTGATGGTAGAGTTCTTATAAGAATTCCTTTGGATTGAAGAAATTTAAAGGATTTCATTCCTTAGAATTTTTTTATCAGGTCATTTCAAACAAAAGAATAAGATAGGACAAATTCTAATGGATCGGATGCCCAAGACTCATTTCATAAGAAAATGCTTGTTCGGCTATGCTATATAGTCGTTGTCTGCGGGCACGTCATAGCCGAGCCAGGTAGCAACTGGTTGCAACGGAATGGCAATGAATTGTAGCCGAACAATCCTAAAATTCCAATGTACTTGAATTCCTTCGTTTGGATATCATCATTTCATACTTGGATTTCATGCTTTTCTTTTCTTTCGTGAAGTCCATTGCACACTCTCTTTCCTCCTCTCTACTATTTCTTTATTCCACAAATAAATTCATGTGTGTTATTTTCTGCGAGCTATCCAAAATTACCATCTCTAAATTATTATATTTTGAACCTCTTGTAAGATTTTTTAGCGTATGACAAAGTTATTTACGTGTGTTTTTTATAGCATGTTCCAAAGAAAAACCTAAATGATCGAACTAACACACTAGATATAGCTGATTTTTTATCACTAAAATACTAGACCACTCAAAGCAAACAGTAGACACATATAATTGCAATATGTTAATTGTATCGTGTTATACAATCAATTACAGACTACTCTAAACACCTGTCAAAAAGTCTCTCAATATCAATAACATCGACAATAACAGTTTTGCCTGACCTCACAAAAGCACTGTAATTGCTATGCATAATTTGGGACTTAATATTATCCAAGAAGATAGGAGTATGACACTAAGGATGTGTTCGTTTGTTGGTGTTCCAGCGCGCACAGTGCGTACGAAAAACGGAACGGTCTATTAGCGCGTGATTAATTAAGTATTAGCTAATTTTTTTTTCGAAAATGAATTAATTTGATTTTTTTAAGCAATTTTTGTATAGAAACTTTTTGCAAAAAAATATACTGTTTAGTAGTTTAAAAAACATGCGCGTGGAAAAAAAAATACTGTGCGCGCTGAAAACTCAGCAAACTAAGTCAGCCTAACAAGGTGTCCTAAGTCTGAGATATTTCAGAAGAGAGAGCCCTGGACCCTGCCTGGTAGCTGGTAGTAGCAGAAGAGTACAAAGGCAGAGACGCTGGTGGTTCTTGTGAACGAGAGGCCTCCTCGTCGACCCCCCAAAACCCTTCTCCCCCAAACCCTCTCCTCCCCCCTATCCAATATTCCAATGCCACCCCCACCCACCCGCCATATAAACCCTCGCCTCGGCTTCCCACCACCTCAAGACCAGCCGCTCGTTTCATTTCTTATCACTTCCCCCCCCCCCCCCTTCTCCCCCTCCTCTCTTCCCTTCTCCTCTCCTCTCCTCCAATGGCTTCCCTCCTCACGCTCCCCTCCCTCTCCCTCTCCCTCTCCAACCCTAGCGCCGCCGCCGCCGCGGGAGCCGGAGCCGCGCCGTCGCTCCGCCTCCGCGCCGCCTTCCGCTGCTGGGCGCTGCGGCGCGCGGGCGGAAGCCGGTGGGCGGCCGCGGGGGCCATCGCATCGCCCAACTCGGTGCTCAGCGAGCACGCGTTCAAGCGGCTGCAGCTCAGCGACGACGAGGAGGAGAGCGAGGAGTACGAGGAGGGCGCCTACGGGAGCGACGAGGAGGGGGTCGAGGCGGTGGGTGGCGGGGAGGGGGACGAGGACGAGCTCGCCATTGCCAGGCTCGGCCTGCCCGAGCAGCTCGTATCCACGCTCGAGAAGCGCGGGATTACCCACCTCTTCCCCATCCAGGTGACGCCAATTGCGCTCCGTTTCGAGTTTTCGATGGCTTATTTGTGCTCGGTGTCAAATTGCAGGTTTCGCTGTTCGGAGGAGACAGCGAGGGGGGAGTTGTTAGTGTAGGAATTTTTTTTATTTGGGCATGGATTTGTGTTTTCGAAATTCGCGGTGGATAAGCCTGTCGAGTAATTGAGAGTTTTGCTGCGAAACAGTGGCAGGAGCAGGATAAGTGGGGCATGACCGCATGACTCATTTAGTGGGAAAAGTGAGACATATGGAGAATTGAACTGCCAAACTATGAGCAACAGATAACTGGTTCAATAATTATTTGTGTCCTCCATAATATCAAAATAGAGTGTGGATTGCTGTTCGGATTGGAGTTCGTTGATGCATAGTGCTTCATAGATTTGCTGCATGTCAAATTCGTCCTGTTCTTACAGATACTGCCAAATATCATTAGTTGCTAGATTTGATATTTGTTGAATCAGGACAGTTGTATGTTTATCCGTGCTTTTACTTGCTAAAAGAATAAAACAATTTGAGATTTCCATGTCATACCAAATGGCATGGTGCATATTGTGAAAATATTGATGCAAATAGCCAAATAAGTTTATTTCCCTTTGAATTTCATGCTTTCACATGCTCACCTTGATGGTGCTTATTTGCTCGTTCTTTTTCTGATTTATTTCTCTATTCCAGAGGGCCGTATTGATTCCAGCTCTTGAGGGCCGTGACCTGATTGCTAGAGCAAAGACAGGAACTGGAAAGACGCTAGCCTTCGGCATTCCCATGATCAAGCAATTAATGGAGGAGGACGATGGTCGGAGTGTGAGGTACCCATTCATCTTGCTATGCAGCTTCACATTGTACTGCATGACAATCAGTTGATAATTAACAAGTGCATTAACCTTTTCTTTTCTTTTGGTAGGCGAGGTCGCATTCCTCGGGTTTTGGTTCTAGCACCTACTAGAGAGTTAGCCAAGCAAGTTGAGAAGGAAATAAAGGAATCAGCACCCAAGCTCAGTACAGTCTGTGTTTATGGAGGTGTCTCATATAATGTCCAGCAGAATGCACTCTCGCGTGGTGTTGATGTTGTTGTAGGAACACCTGGTCGCATTATTGATTTGATAAATGGTGGAAGTCTACAGTTGGGAGAAGTTAGGTACTTGGTCCTTGATGAGGCTGACCAAATGCTTGCAGTTGGGTTTGAAGAGGATGTGGAAACGATATTACAACAACTACCAGCTGAGAGGCAAAGCATGCTCTTCTCTGCCACCATGCCTGGTTGGGTGAAGAAGTTGTCTAGGCGATACTTGAACAATCCTTTGACAATTGACTTGGTATGAACTTCACATTTCCTTCCATTTCCAATTTTTTTGGGTGTGAAACATGTCACTCTTGTTATTTCTATTTGGTTATGCGCTCAAACAAAAACAGGCCAGGAATCAGTTTCATCTAGTGTAAGAGCATTCTTACTTTTAATCGCAGATATCATTTTGACTTTCCAAGATCAGATGTGTCAGTTGTTATGATCATGGTATATGCTATAAAATACAAATTCTGGCCAGCACACATGTATATGACATTTATTGATAGAATGCTATGAGGCTTAAGAGATATTAACACTGGTGTTGAGTATGCTAATTGCACTTACACTTGAATGCCTGTTGTTTCTTGTAAGATATAATTGCGACGTGTTCTGTGAAGGTTTACTTTTATTTTTTGTCTGGATTTAGTCATTTTTTATTGTCATGCGTTTAGGTCGGCGATCAAGATGAAAAACTTGCTGAAGGAATCAAACTATATGCTATCCCGCTCACATCTACATCAAAGCGCACTGTTCTTAGTGATCTCATTACGGTATGTTAATGCAGCTCATGGATTTTTTAGCTGCCTTTTTCCCTCCTCTCTTCTTTTCGGCTCAGCTTCCTGAGATTCAGAAACTAATAAGATCATGAAACCAGTTACATACAGCTATGTTGGTGTATCATCGTGCCAGTAGATGCCCGATAAGTTTTTTTACTTCAATCCAATTAAGATTTAAGAACATAATTCATACACACATCTTCGATGTCTATTGAACTTTTTACTTAAGAACATAATTCATACACACATCTTCGATGTCTATTGAACTTTTTACTGACTTTATAACTACTCTGTTTTGCTGAGCGTTGGTCACTTAAGAAATCCTATATTGTGTCATTTTTAAGCTGTTTGTTTCATTCAGTTCTCTAAAAATATCTTGCTATCAGGTGTATGCAAAGGGTGGGAAAACCATTGTTTTCACCAAGACGAAAAGGGATGCAGACGAGGTATCATTGGCACTGACAAACAGTATTGCTTCAGAGGCACTTCATGGTGATATTTCACAGCATCAGCGTGAGAGGACACTAAATGGTTTTCGCCAAGGGAAATTTACTGTTCTCGTAGCAACCGATGTTGCTGCCCGTGGTCTCGATATACCAAATGTTGATTTGGTGGGTTCACATGTCCTCTTCACTTCATTTGATTCTAGATACTGTAATTATGTAAATCCTCCTTCCTCACAGATCTAAACTCTTTACTTTCCATAAAGCGATAATCGGTGAAGCTTCTGAGTTTAAAACTCCGTTATTATTTACAGTGCTAAAATTAGATCATCAAACTGTCCATTTTTCCCCCAAACTGTTTTTGTATTGAAACATCATCTAGCTTTGGTATGTTTTATAGCATCTCAATCTGATCTCTTGGGTTAATCTTGCGACCTATCACTTTCTGTTAACAAATTAAGTGCATTCGAGCATTATGCTATTTGAGATGAACTGTAGGTGTGTATTGGATCATTTAATGAGAGGATTTCATTTTTATTCAGATTATCCATTATGAATTGCCCAATGATCCAGAGACTTTTGTTCATCGTTCTGGACGCACTGGCCGAGCTGGGAAAGCAGGAACTGCAATCTTGATGTTCACAAACAGCCAGAGAAGGACAGTTAGATCACTTGAGCGAGATGTTGGATGCAGATTTGACTTCATAAGTCCTCCAGCAATTGAGGAAGTGCTGGAGTCCTCTGCTGAACATGTCATTGCTACTTTAAGAGGTGTGCACACGGAGTCGATTCAGTACTTCATTCCAGCAGCTGAAAGATTGCAAGAAGAATTAGGACCTAATGCTCTTGCTTCTGCATTGGCACATCTGAGTGGATTTTCTCAGCCACCCTCTTCACGTTCTCTGATCAGTCATGAGCAGGTAAGAACTAAGAAGTGATGCGAGGAAATTACATGTATCCATCATTAACTGATATTCTACTATTTCTACCATTGTATCTAACACTTCCTTTTTCCCTACCTTAGTTATAGCTACCCATCAACTTCATCCAGCTGTCCTGATTTATGCCTTCTACATTTGAGGATTTATCCACCTAATGTTATATGTATACAATGGACCACTAGTAGTGATTACTGAAATTGCCTCATTTATAAATTTGTAATGGGCAATCAAATGATTGTATAGAAAAGCTCCACATTTTTTTAGTTGCTCCATAGTTTTGTTGTGCGTTTACCATTTACCATTTTTGTTTAAAGCTAGATGAACTCATGATTTCTTACCCTCTATTAAAACACAGGGATGGGTGACTTTGCAACTAACTAGAGATCCAGGATATGGAAGGGGATTCTTTTCTCCTAGATCTGTTACTGGCTTTCTGTCTGATGTTTCTTCAGCTGCTGCTGATGAAGTTGGCAAAATTTACCTTACAGCAGATGAGAAGGTGAGCTCTTGCTTTGAGTATGTTGATCATTTATTTCTGTGCATGAGCGCATTAGGTCCATGAGCATGTTTGAAGCTGTTGGCTGATACTAGTTTTGTAGCATATATATCTGCTTTACTTAATGTGCATTACGTGCAATAGTATGCATTGCAGAAATTAATGACACATATGACTACCTTTTCATGCATATCTTCACTACTCCTGCATTTATGTGTATGACTTTCACTGTGATGTTCATGCATTGCTGGTTGTGTCAGGTTCAAGGTGCAGTTTTTGATTTACCTGAGGAGATTGCGAGGGATTTGCTTAGTATGGAACTGCCCCCAGGAAACACCATAACCAAAGTGACAAAGGTAACCTTTGCAGCTTGGTATTTTTCAATTATTGCTATTGGAATTTATAGTGCAATTGCTGTACATAATCTGTGTGATGATACACAAGTATTTGTCTGGTGTGGCGGCATTTCCATTTATTTCCAACCAAGTCATTTAAATTGACTTTAAATGGCCAGTAAACTAGGGAATATTCTACCATTATTCTTGCACTACACACAGTATATAGTGCAATAGCAAACCCTGGTCTTGTTTTGGATGCGAAATTGGTTCTCTGTGAGCTAATGTGCCGACTGTTTTCCTTATGTTCTCTGCTTGCAGCTACCTGCATTACAGGATGATGGTCCTGCTACTGATAGTTACGGCCGATTCTCAAACTCAGACCGGGGTTTCAGGAACAGACGGTCCAGAGGTGGTGGCTCAAGAGGCGGGCGGGGTGGTTGGGACTCTGATGGTGAAGACAGATTTCGCCGTGGTGGCAGGAGCTTCAGATCTGACAATGATAGTTGGTCAGATGATGACTTTGGTGGTGGGAGAAGATCAAACCGTTCGTCATCCTTTGGTGGCCGCGGGTCATCTTACAGCAGCCGTAGCTCGTCATCCTTTGGTGGCCGCTCATCATCTTTTGGGTCTAGGGACAGGTGAGTTTCACAACATCGCCCAAATAACATACTGGCTATTCTTTTTTCATCCATTCTGTATCTTTCTTGAAGGAGATGCCACCAAAGAAAATGAAATACATAATGAGTTAGACAAAATTTGCATACCTGGTAACTTTAGAATGTTAAGTCTTTTCCTTAGCCACTCATGTTTGTTAGTACTAGCTACTCCTATGAAGTTATGTCTTGTCATATGAACAACTCATGTGTTGTTGTAATTAAAGCTATGCTGTGAAATTAATGGCTGGTTTCCTAGCTAGCTCTTGCTACAGCATAATCTTACCTCCCTGAATCATGGCCAGAGATTATTTGTACCTTCTCAGTACCAAAACAATTACTTAACATGCTACTAGTTAACTCATGCTGCTTTCTTAAGCTAATGAGCTGCCCCTCATTTACAGCAGCAGGAGCTTCAGTGGCGCTTGCTTCAACTGTGGCGAAAGCGGGCACCGAGCATCAGACTGCCCAAACAAGTAGATGGTAGAAACAACACGCTTCCCTGCCGCATGGGAGTTGCTCCTTCTGGGCTTGATCATGTTCCAACAAGCGGCTGGACAATTCAACACATGCCAAGGAACACCAAAAGCCCAGTCTCCCTTCAGCTGATCCATACATATGCCCAACACTATTGCCTGACGAAGATTTTGCACTGGTTAGTACAGCTCTGTGTCGTTATTCCGTCGTGAAGATTTTGGCACGCTGACCACCAAAGGAGAGCCTTCTGTTCATTCATATGTAATACGGGTTTTACAGGGACGTTAAATTTTTGTTACCACCTGGGAGTTCTCAATAGGATGTTAAAATTAAATGAACCGTGTGTACAGCTCGTTCCGTTACACGACTGGACTGGCTGATGCCATCAGAAATTGTTCGCGCCAATTAGAATCACTGTCAAATGTCAAACAACTTTAACTTACATCTGGTGCATATCAAAGTTTTACATCTGGTGCATTATCGTATCACGATTTGCCTTTTGTCGTGTAAAGGTTTGGTCGGTTGTTCCGGCAGGTGGCAGCATATATCTGAACTTCTGAAGATGGCATGGTCAATGCTGCGAGAAGCGGTAGAAAGAAAAAGAAAACGTTTATACGGAGGCATCATGGTTCAACTTGGTAGTTGATGGTTGGTCGGCGAGCCAAAACTACTGCTACGAGTCGTGTAGCTTGTCGGAGGCTCGTAGCTGGACATAGTTTCTCTTGCGTACAACTCAGAGTATTACTGTTGCTTATGTTTGATGTGTTTCTTACATTTCAGCAACGCGATCTGTGTGTGCTGCTTACGTATACGTCGATGCGCGTGAGTTAGACCCAGTCGCAGTTTGGCCCCAAAGGGAGGGGCGTTGTGTTCTTCCGGTGTCAGAATTCAGAAATGGTAGGTCGATTTGGTGGCTGACGATATGACGATATCGATCAAACGGTTATCGAAATGCATGAAATGGGTGACATCTATCAGGTCAAAGTTCGAGGCTGTGCCCATGTAAAAGGACGGAGTTGGTTTGTTGATCCTAACACGATAAAAACATGTGCCTGACCACGAAAGAAGACCATTAATTAACTATGGCTTGCTTAGTTTAGACTGTAATCTTTTTGCTGGTGACTGTTTATACCGTAATTTAATTTCCCCACGGGTTGTGCCGGCCGCCGGTCTGTGCCGGTGGATGATCTGAACCAAAGCACTGCCCACTACTCCATCCGTTCCAAAAAAATAAAAATAAAAACAATTTTATCATCCTTAAATTAGACCGTATTTTTTAAGTATAAAAATATGATATCTCTAGGTAATATATATATCTTGAAGGTACTACAATTTTTAATGTAAAATGTTTGTATCTTGATATACTTTCTCAAGAATGATAATTTTTTTAAAAAAAAACCTAAAATTAAATATGACGTATTTTACTATAATAAATCTAAACAGACTTAGATACATCATATCTAATTTTAAATTTGTTTTTTTTACGAGAGCGAGAGAGTATCGCCGGTTTTCCATTACTGAATCTGTACGTACATTTTGCACACGGAGGAACAGGACTCGTCCTGTCGCCAAGCCCTGGCCGGAATGACGGCTTCATGCCGTGGCTCGTGACCACTGCATTGCATGCATGACAAAACACCACACACGCTGTTCGTGCCGTCTCTGCCCTGCTGTACCTTACCACCAGTACAACACTCTCCGCCCACATTATCTTCCCTGTAGGAGTAGTAAGTAGCATGAGTACATCCGGTTTTTAGCAGAGGACTGACTTTTAAACACACGTTTAACCATTTATTATATTAAAAATTACGTAATTACTATATATTTTTTATTTGGTTTAGCATCATTTTAAACATATTTATATTTTTTGCATATTTATATAAAAACTTTGAAAGAAATAAATTGTCAAATGTATGGCGCTATTTATTAAAAAAACTGGAGGAAGTATCTTGGTAACAGCTTAAGCTAGCTGATATCATCATTTCATTACCTAATTCTTTTTTTTAATCTTAGAAAACTTGCCAAGTGGTGAAATGAATTGAAGTTCCACTAGGAATTAACCATCTGCCTAGCTATTTAACAAACTCACGTTACCATCACTACTACCTGTTTTACAGTTTTTATTTTCTGCGGTAACACCAGAAGAGAGTTACACGCTAATGTGAAAGGTAAACTAAAGATTTAATATGATGTGGTTAACTGGGTCGATGACGATCATGCACATGCCATGAGCAGATTAGGCAGAGGGATGGCGTGTAGAGAACTGAAGTGAATAAATTGAATAAATTACGAGGATACAGTCTTCTTGGACAAGCACGCACCGTTTTCAGAATAACAAATCCTTGAGCAGTAACTGTTCTTGATGGAGATGCATGATGTGTTTTTCAAACCCCAACACTCACTCTGGTACAGGTAAGCAAAGAGTGAGAAGAAAGCTATTGCTAATACTATAGTGATTACTGCTAGTATCTTATTAGTAGCCGTTTCCCACAGCTATACTCGAGAAGAGTTGCAGAACTAAAATTGGTTGACTTGGATCTGCAGCTGCCTTTGTTTGCAAGACAAGTGGAATCAGATCGAATTTTTGGGGACGAGACCTAATTGACGTTACCACACGGATTGGTATCACCTGCAGTGGCTATAGCTACTGCAACTTAAGCAGTCCTACAGCCACCATTGGATCAGAAATTGACGTCCTAGATCTTTTCTGAGTACTGTTCACAGAAAAGCGCAAAAATCTCTTTTTTAGCAGGTACTGTACCGTTTACTGTTTATAAGTACTGTAGCATCTGTTTTGACCGTTGATTGCCTCGATCCAATGGTGGAAAACGGTCCCGACTGCCAAACTTGCAGTCTCTACTATGACTGCACCGGATCCATATCCGTTACACACGTACACGCTTAACTAGTAGTACTACTACTACTGAATACTCCTACCACATCATTCATAGTACCAATAATTTACTACAACGATTAGTACTAGTAGAGTGTACTGGCCTGCAAATCGGTTGCTAGCTGCAAGTACTCGAGTAGATTAAGAGTAGCTTTGCACTGCAACGTACTCCGTATAAATACTACTAGTAGCAGTATCTTGGATGGCTGTCAAGTACATGGAGTGAGTATTTACCTCAAATCTGAGCTAATTATGGTTATTATCTCATCTCACCGTTTGTCCCCTACAGTAATTAACTAGAACATCAACCGCTGGCAGAAATGATATCAGAAATTCAGAACTCTGTAATTGTCTGAAGCCTAGTAGTAGCACTGCACCATCCTTGCACCATCCTTGCACCTAGTACTAGTAATAGACATTACTCCAACTATCACGGTTTGCCACTTGATACGCGATTAATTCTTTCCCGTTCTGAGTTTCTGACAAGCCACATCAGGAGTAGTACTCCATTGTAGTATCCTGTTTTCTTTTCTTTTTGTGAGGAATTACGTGCAAGTTCCAACAGATCAGGCTGGACAGAAAGGATTAATCAATTAAGTTGTCATCAGTCACGTCTTAATCATGGGCGATTAGATGCTGCCCTGATGCTGCGGCCGCTGGCTGTGGCCACAAGGAGGAACATTTACGATTCGCAGCAGGTCCACGCGTGGTGTCATCGCTCAACTTTTCCAACGGTTACTGCTACTCGATCGCCTACTTTACATCGATATATAACTTACCATTTTACTTTTCGCTGCATCTGGCTGTAATACATTTTTCATTTTAATTTTGAATCCATATATTTGAGTCATCATGCATCGTATCATCACTGACTGCTAATATGAGATTACTAGTAGCAAGTAATCATTGGAGCAGTCCATCCAGGATGAAGTATCTTTACGTATTTCATGATGAATTGATTGCTGGTATCATGCAGACACAAATTAGCTTAGACGCCATTTGCAAGCGATAGATCAGCGCAGGCTCGCCGCTAGCTCTCTCCTCACTCTAGCTACAGTATACACGCAAGCTCATCATTAGTTCAGACAACTAAAAATTGAAGCATCTGCATATATGACAAGACGCCATCATCTGTGCATGCCAACACTGTACGATTGATACACACACGAACGGTTAGTTAATTAACTATAGATATATGAGATTAACTAAGCAATTGAATACTTAATTAAGTAAAGCCGGCGCTCATGCAGATGCAGTGTACACTGCGACCACCCGAGATTAGAGATTATGTACTACTAGCTAGTTAGCGTGAACTACCAGCACCTACTCCTACTTCATCGCATAGTAATAGTAATAATAGTATATGCAAGCCAGCTCCCTGATTTAATAATCAACTCGCTCTTAATTTCTTCTACCTCGGGTAATTAACATAAGTAATCATCTTTCTTGCTTGTGATGTGGACGTCACAAAAATTGGCAGTCGATCTGTCCATATGTTCATCGTAATTAAGCAGTAGTGGAGTGCAATGGAATGTTAATTGATTCTTTACCAACAAGCAACTTTAATTATATTACCCCCAACATAAGTTTATTTACTGTGATTAATCTAGCTAATAATCCTTCACTGACTCACTGCAAGCCAGCTGGTCAATGTATATCAAGTCTCTTCAGACAGTTCAGAGCATGCATAGAATTAACGGCACACACGGACCCATCAGTTGATGGATCGAGCTTAAATAATTATTTTTGAAATGAAAATGATGACACAGGCTGCTCATCTTTTAACGCCAAGTTGAGATTTAAATACTCATATATCAAATTCAGAATAGTTCTTTCACTGAACCCAGGAATACCATGCAGAAACAACTGACCTGCAGTTTCATTTCAGCTGGTTGCTGCAACGACCGGCCAGAAATATAACGAACTTTTGAGCCAGAGGTGACATGTCTGAGAGAAACGCCCACTAGTATACGTAGCTTTCCTCAAGAATTCATCTTGTATCCACCTGTGGCACGCAAGAACCTTCATATAATCACGATCAGATCGACAGCTACTGAATGACACTGTTTCTCATGCTTTGGTCTTCACTTGTGATACAGCCAGATTCCGTTTCACCTTTTTATATTGCAGTTTTCAGCCACATGAAATCTCTTGTTATTGAAATTAAAACTAGAATATACTATGTTCTAAGAAATCTATACACATTTCCTAAAAATTGAGGCCAAGACTTGGCTACGTTCTTATGAGCTTAAAAACTAGGCTACTTTGTTGTTTACCGTGAACATGTTTTCTGAAAAAAAATTATAAATTTTTTGTTAAAAATCAAACAAAAACATATTTAAATATATAATAATTAATACTTAATTAAAACATAATCATGTTTTAATGGTTATCCTCGTTACCCGTGTCAGAATAAGTTGAGTCACAGACGAACGAAGCTTTTGACAGAACCATAGTGAAGTTTCACTAACATGCACATTAGACAGTCTTGGGAAAAAAAAGCATACCGCGGCCTTCACATACCAATGGCGTTTCATTTGTTCCATCAAAAGTTCATGTAAGAAGCATTCCATTTCCATCACAAACCACACAAACTATTGAATTAATTTTATGTGGACTTCTCATTTGCCTTTGAGGCATGGCATCCATGCTGCAGTGTGAAGAATCCAAAAGGACATTTTGGGTGGAGAGGAGCAAAAGAGTACAGAAGGGACATTCATGTCACTCAGGTCAATGCCTCTGCTCCCATCCATCCAACGGTCCGCCCACCTCCGTACGTTTTACATAAACAAATACATCAAAGACTTAATTACACACTGGATTTGATCATGTAATTACACCCACAATACTAACCTGCTTTGTTTACACTACCACCTTTTGGTAACTTACAAGTTTTCATTCATTTTATTAGAGTTGGAACAGAAAAAAAGGGTCAATGTTTTTTCCCATATAATCAAATTCCGAAATGTATAAAATTACCCCTTGATTAACTAAAAAACAAAAATACCGTTAAGCATATGCATCCTTTTCATTGACAGCACCCTGTATGGTTTATGCTATGCAGTTATTTGCACATTACAAACCGGCACTATTCCCTCCATACGCAACAATGACTTTTTCCCCCTAGCAGTAGAAAACTCAAGCTACAAGCTACCAGATATTGCATAAAGTGCATAATTGTCCATGTAAACCTTGCTTAACTTAGCTTAGCTCAACTGAACAAATCCAAAGCAAAGCAAGTAAAACCATTAATCAAATCAATCAATTAATTAATTGTAATTAATCCGCCCATAAATCAGAATACAAGCAGAGAGAAAGTCCAAGGAAGAAAGAATAAAAGCCGCCCACCTCTCTCCCTCCCACTCCATCCATCTCCTCTTCTCTCCCTCTCCCTCTCCTCCTACGCACCCATCGCCGGCGACGGCGAGGCGTCGCCGCCGCAACCTCCTCCTCCTCCTATCGATTCTCCATTCCTCGCCGCAGCCACAACGAAAGCTCGCTCGCGCGCGTGCCTTGCGAAGTTGCTTCTCGCGGCGAAAGAAGAAGAGAGCAGCCAAGAACCTGTGGCTGGCGCCATGTCCGGCGTGCGGGTGGCGGCGGCGGCGGTGAAGGCGCCTGCGGCGGCGGCGGCGTGGCCGTACGTGGAGTACATGGCGCGGTGGGAGCGGCAGGTGGAGCGGAGGCAGCTGTTCCTGCGGAGCTACCACTTCTCGCGCGACGTCGAGCTCTCGCCGCGGGCGCGGGCGCGGCGCGTCGTCTGGGCGGGGCTGCGCAGGCTCCGCCGCGCAGCGGCCACGGGGCTCCGGAGGCTGCGCGCGCGCCTCCGCCTCTGCTTCGCCTGGGTCTCGCGCCGCCGGAACATCCACCGCCGCGGCGGACGCTTCCGCTACGGCCGCCTCTCCGGCGCCGGCCACGCCCCGGCCGCCGCGTCGTCCGTGTGCTTCTGGTAGGAGCTCGAGCTGCAACCTGCAAACAGCATGCATCGATCAAGCAAGAAAGGCAAAGCTTGGTTGGGTTGGCGTCTCAAACAAGAAGGCAATCTAAGCTCATTGCTGCTTGGATAAAAAAAGTAAAAATTAGCCGGTAAAATGTTAGTAACCTGTAGTGTAATTCCACGGAGTCAGTTCTTGATTACTGCTTGACTAGAGAGGATAAACTGGGTGTTTATTACCTAAGGGGATTGTTTTTGTTCAGTGTTTTTTCGTTCCCTTTTTTTTCTTTATTACTTTTGATGGTGAATCTACACTCTATTCTGCCCCCATGGATGAACGAGCTGTGTATTTTGCTCAACTTTTTTTTTCCTGCATTTCTTCTACCTGCTCCTCTGTTCTTCAGGTCGCTTGATTTGACCTCTATGTTCGCTTCTTTCTTTCTTAAAATTGTCGTGTAAATAGTAAATCAGTGTTGTGTACATATACTATGCATGCACATGCATGCAGTTTCAGACAAAATCACACCTTTTTTTCTTCAGAAAATGTGAAATCTTTGAGGCCACTGTGGCAATCCAGTATCAATCATGCAAACAAGATGAGAAGAACTGGAACAGGATAATGGAAAGATGCCTGGCCGGTGAATCTTCTGAGTTGCAGGGACCAAGAAAGAAAGGAAGCCCAAAGTCTGAGGTCCAATTCTAAAAAAATATTCAGAGTTTGTTTGGAAGTAGGTGAGGTGAGCCACGCTTCGTGTTTCAGCTTTATTTCAAGTGCGTGTTGCGGTCAAAAGGAGGCAGCAGCGCAAGGAGAAGAACAACTGAAGAAGAAGAGATAAGCAATGGTTGCTACATGCAAAACGATGCCAAATTGCCAATGGCATCTTTGATTCCTGCCTCCTTTTCAAGGGCAATCCTCTACTTTTTCCCAAGACCAAACTGAATTTCGTGACAGATTGGGAACTCTTCTGCTCTCTGATGTGCACAAGATTTGATCTTGGATTGGCTGAATTCACTGTCATTTACTTCAAACAGGCAGTGAACAGCCTGCATCACTTCTTAGGAATGCAGAAAAAACAATGTAAAAAATATGTTTTTTTGGAGGCAATTTTTGTGTTGCAATCTGTCAAGTATTTTCACTCTCGTCCAGTCCCTCCCTGCCGGCACATATGCTATCACAATAAAGGATTTGTTCAGTACAATCCTGAAAGACTTTGGCTGGCGCCACCATGTCAAGACGCCTTAACTGAAACACTGTACTGGCAGGAAGTAATTCATCACTGGTTAAAACTGACCGATCAATTGATGCACTGTTGCATGCACTTCACCTAAATCAGTACTACCTTTAATTTAGCCGTGTATGTTACTGCACCTTCTCCACGAGTCCACGTCGGGTCAGTGGACTCAGTCATCACTAAGAAATCCATCATTATTATCCTGGCCCATATGCCACGCTACAAATCCAAATGCCTGATAATCAAGTCGGTATTGCTATCATGCATTTGTCCCAAAATATAACGATATTATCTTAAATTTTTTAAAAAATAATAATAATTACAAACAGAATAATATTAACGGTATCAAACGAGCATCATTATGAAATATATATATTTTTATAGTTTATTTTTTTATGCGGTAAATGTTAATACTCTTTTCGATAAAACTTGTTTAGTTAAAATAGTCTAACTTAGGACAAATCCTGATCCTCCATATTTGGGGACGGATGGAGTAGGTGTCATAAGAGTAGAGACTCCTCCATCTTACGACCAGTAGGGTACTCGTACTATCTACATGAGATGATGAGGTTAAGCTTGGGTGATGGTCCCAGATGCATGTGCTAGCTAACTATTCTCTGCGTGATCTTTTCTTGCATCCTCTCTCTGCATTCTGTTTAACGTAGTTCATGAACAATATGATGGTTTGATTCTGGAACGTGGTGCCGTTGTCTTTTCAAAAGCATGATTGAGCAATTCGACATGGACGTTTTCTTCTTTTTCTGATCAGAAGGATCGGATGGACTGTGATGTTTCAGACTTTCAGTGTGTGAGAGGAAATTCAGGTAATCATAGTACATTCATAATTCAGTACTGGTAGCTACTACAGCTTTGGAAACGATCAGCTAGCTACCTCGTTGCCATTGCAGTCAGGATTGGGGAACCTAACAGAGACAAAATTTGAATCCAAAAGCTGGGAAAGAAAGCAAACCAGTTTGAATTCATGATGAGGACGATAGCTCACTTTGTGAGTGCAGATTAACAAAGTCCACTACTATGTACTTTAAGGTTAGATGCTATCTGCTTTAGAAGTTGTAAAGATATCAATTCTGCTAACCTTGTCAGTGAGCTGCCATGGTAGGATCTACACCTGAAATGAAAAAAAAGAGAGAGCTATAAGTGGTTTCAGGGTTTATAATACAGCGCTATTACCTCACGATTGCCACGATAACCAGTTTTTAAACCTTACGGTTTTTCTCAGTAACCTCACGTTTTTGCTCGACTGCCACGGGGGTTTCCCCTACCATTTTGGTAGTAGACAGAAAAAATGTATGAGCTGTCTGATCATCTCTTCCTCCTAATTTAGTTTCTCATCTTTTGGGCTTCCAATGGTGATCAAAAGCATTTCTCCATTCTTGTTTCATTTACTAATCCTACCTAATGAATAATGATACATGAATGTAATGCACCCATTCGTGCAGACACAGTACCACCGTGACCTGTCTTAAGTACTCTTATATGTAAGTTAAATTGAAGATAAACATGTATAGTTTGGGCACTTCACATGGCTCTCATTTATGATAGCAGCAGCGACAGCAGCAATAACAGAGATAGAGATGAATGCTCTTCAACATGAATACATGATATACTGCTAGGGCTCCTTCATCCACGGGTTTCATGGACCAGCAGATTGATTACTATTCGCAATTTGTGCCATTTTTTTAATCCAAATTCTAAATCCGCTAGGCTTCGTCTGAAACGTGCGAAAATTTTAACGATTTCTGTGAGAGATAAGCTGATATGTTCTGCAAATCCTACAAAGTTAGTTCCTGCCAGATTTTGGCATTCCAGAACATTCCAGCATGGCAGTATGAACTAGCACTAGCCGGACGCAGTCTTAAAAAATATTACTATATAAAATACAGTATTAGTTTTTTTAATAATAGTTGTTCCATGGTAAACTAACTGCGCTAAAATATTAGTAGACAAATATTGCAATTGGTAATGAAGGAAAATGATTGCTGCAAGGAAAACAAAGAGGTGCATTTGTACTAATTAGCAATTTAGAATATATATTAAAAAATAGAAGGGATTTCACTGTCATACAGAAGTACTCTGCGATTTGAAGCTCAATGGAAGTCCAAAACAGAATAATGCTAACTAAGAAATAGAGAACTGTGCTATATTTGTTCTTGTTATCTTTGGTATTTTCTGATTCATTTGAACATATTATAATCAAGGATTGAGGCTCATTAAATATAACACTGATAGATCCTTGCAGTATCAACATATGGTTCTTGAAACTATCAAATAAATTCTGTGGAACTGCGTATAGAAGATAAAAAAAAGAAAATAAATCATCCCAAATCCTCAGCAATTGAAAATAACTTTTATTTTCTGAGATACGTACAATACCAGATACCAAGAAAACTTCTTGCCTCCAACTCGGTATAGAATAGGGGCCATAAAAACATTTTGCCTGCAGATGAACAAGAAAGCAAAGCTAGATCTAAACCTCAATGAGAAGTGTGCACCATTATCACAACTTGAAGGTTGCGCTTTCTTTTTTATAGATGAACTTGAAGAATGAAGATTGCTTAACGCCCAAAAAAAAGTCAAATACTGCTTAAGAGATATGGGATCATAAAGAATTGCTCAACTGTTTGGCTATTTGGATGTAGAGGTCGGGTATTTAATCTATTTTGTAAAAAAAAAAAATTGCTCCAGCTGTTTACTAGAGGATCCTCCTCAATTGACATGTCTCTGTACAGTACAGAGAAACCCAAAACAAAGTCAATGGAGGCCAGAGAAGGAGCAGGCACGGCCTGTCACAAATAGAATTGTTGCGGTCCGGTTCTAAATGGGCCAAGTAACACAAGATGGTTGTCCTAGTGGGCCTAGCCGCATGACGTTGTTTAGATGATGGGCCTCACCCGTCACGGAATTGGGCCCAGGGCCTAGCCCATCAAGAAAGCATAGATTGGATGGACCAATTAGCAAGAAACCAAACCAAATTACGGAGTTTTTTTATTTTTTATTTTATTTATTAAAAGATTTACAAAAATAATTTTCTATTTTGAAAATTTACAAAACTAATCGCCCATCGCCTTCTGGGAGGGCGTTTTTTTAAAATCACCCTCCCAGAGAGCCTTTTTTGTGACGCGGCTGACGGCCGTTGGCTGAGGGGGCACGACAAATTTGCAGGCGACCCCCTTGCTGCCCTCTAGGAGGGCGATTTTTACTGTGGGGGGCCGCCTGTACAGGGGCAAGGGAGGGTGTCGGTGACATGGGGCCGGGGGTATCATGACTAGAGGCTTGGGTAGTCGCGGTCACCCACGTGGCCCGAGCCCCCTCGGGGGGGTCGGGCCCGAAGGTGACATGGCCACCCCTCCCTCTGTCTCCCCGAGGGGTCGGGCCGCTCCCATTTCGGCCCCGAGGGCTGGGGCGCCCCGACCCCCTGTGATGTTGGCGCCACGTGTGTGGGTTAGGTGAGCACAGCAGGGCTCACCTAACAGCATTTATAGCGGTTCAGACGAGCGCGCCACGCCGCATTTAATGCGGCGTAGCGCACGCTTATCCGGTCCGTGACCGGTCGCGGTGTGTGACCGGTCACAGACCGGTCAGATCGCGGGTTAGGTGGCGACAGGCGGCCTGTGGCACGCCTCGCCCCGTCCCGTCAGAATGATGAGAGCCTCCTGACTCTCGTCCCTAACCGGAGCCGGCGTGCTAACTCCTGGAGTTGGTATGTCAGTCCCGGTCAGATCCACTCCAGACTTCAGCGCAAGCATGGCAAGGAAGTCGCTTGCCATTTAATGGAGGTTGAAACGGGCGTCCACCCGGAGAGCTGGCGAGCGGCGCAGGAGGCGTGTACCGTGCCTGTCAGAGGTCACTTCCGGCTGTAGACTAGCCCTCATTGTAAAAAGAATGTTTCCTTTCTTAGGCAGCTAGAGGCCCATGTGGTGACCCCTTGCCAGATAAAAGGAGGCCCAGGCCTAGGAAAGAAGAGGAGGACTCGGGCGGATACGCTCTGGAGACCGAGCTCTCTTTGTATTGTTGGAGACCCCCAGATCCACCAGAACACAGGAGTAGGGTATTACGCTTCTCAGCGGCCCGAACCTGTCTACGTCGCCCGCGTCTTGCGCGTTTCCTCTCTCGCTGACATTCCTCAGATCGAGGGCGAAGAACCTCACTTAGCGCCCCCGGCCGAACCGGCAAAGGGGGGCCCACGCGGTCTCCCGGTGAGGAGCGTCACGCTCCGTCATCTGGCGCGCCAGGTAGGGGGCGCGCGTGTCTTTCTAAGCCCTCATCCTCTTTCGTGTGGGCCAAGCTTCCCCCGGTCAGCCCTATGGCCGAGCGGGCAGTGGCGTACAGCCTCTCTCCGAGCGCTAGCGGTGACGACAGGGAGCAGAACCCGCGTCGTCGGGCTCGCACCCCGCCGTCCCCCTCTCGCCGAAGTCTTGGGCGGGGGAAGGCGCTCGAGGAGGTCGAGGGATCCGCGACCTCGCCGCTCGCGGGCGACGGGGGAGGACGGCGAGACGGGGCGCGTCGCCGCCTCGTCTATGGCGATGGCGGCATGCCCCAGGGCGCGCTCCAGGCTGCGGGCGCGCTCCTGCGTCACCCGCCCGTCGTCCCCGATCCAGAGACTCCAGCCCGACGTTGGCTGGATGACGTGGCCAACTTGGTCATGACGGCGCAGCAGCGCCTAGGCGCCGGCGGGCGGTCCTCCGCCGCCGGGGCCTCTGGCGCTGCCACCGCCGGCTCCATGTCGTCGAGGCGGAGGGCGCGGCGAACGACGGCCGTTACACGCCGCTCGTCCGCCGTTCCCTCGTCAACGCCTCCGACCCAAGAAGATGTGCGTGGGGGGCCGGATGCCCGGCTCGATATCGAGCGCCGGCGCGACACTCGTCGCGCCGCCCACGCAACGGAGGGCACTTCCTCGTCCGGAGCGCCACTTCGGTCCGGTCACGGGGGCCGGTCCCCCGTGTCCCCGGTCGGCGGTGCCGGCTGTCGAGCCTTTGTGGCGAGCCTTCGGAACATCCGTTGGCCCCCAAGGTTCCGGCCCACCATCACCGAAAAATACGACGGAAGCGTCAACCCCGCCGAGTTTCTCCAGATCTACACGACCGGGATCGAGGCCGCGGGGGGTGACGACAGGGTCATGGCGAATTTCTTCCCCATGGCCCTGAAGGGTCAGGCGCGGGGTTGGTTAATGAACTTGCCGCCCGCGTCCGTCCACTCTTGGGAGGATTTGTGCCAGCAGTTCACCACGAACTTTCCGGGCACATATCCGCGCCCAGGCGAAGAAGCGGACTTGCATGCGGTACAGCGAAGGGACGATGAGTCTCTTCGCTCGTACATTCAGCGGTTCTGTCAGGTCCGCAACACCATACCATGCATCCCCGCACACGCGGTGATCTACGCGTTCAGGGGGGGCGTGCGGCACAACCGCATGCTCGAGAAGATCACCTCCAAGGAGCCCCAGACCACCGCGCAGCTTTTTGAGCTCGCGGACCGTGTGGCCCGCAAGGAGGAGGCCTGGACCTGGAACTCCTCCGGTTCTGGCGTGGCAGCTCCGGCTGCCCCCGGGTCCGCCGCTCGGTCAGGGCGACGGGACAGGAGGAGGAAGAAGAGGTCGGCCCGTTCCGACGATGAGGGTCATGTCCTCGCCGTCGAGGGCGCTTCGCGGGCCCCCCGAAAGGGGAGGCCTGCGAGCGACAAAAAGAAGGAGGCCGGCGTTCCCAGCAGGGACCGTCCGACCGACAAGTGGTGCACCGTGCACAACACCTCCCTCCATGACCTCGCGGACTGCCGCGCGGTCAAAAGTCTGGCTGAGCGGACGAGGAAGTGGGAGGAGGAGAAGAGGCAGGAGCGCCGTGAGGGCAAGGCCCCGGCGGCTCCCGCCGGCAACCGGCGAGGTGAGGCCAAGCAGAAGGCCCCCGCCGAGGACATCGACGATGGCGACGATGGCCTGGGGTTTCAGGAGCCTGAGGCCACCGTCGCCACCGTCGATGGGGGAGCGTGCGCTCACGCTTCTCGCCGGAGCCTCAAGGCCATGAAGCGCGAGCTTCTGGCCGCGGCCCCTACCCATGAGGCGACGCGGCGGGCGCGGTGGTCGGAGGTTGCCCTCACCTTCGACCAGACTGACCACCCGCCGTGCGTTGCCCGGGGAGGACAGATCGCGATGGTGGTTTCCCCCACCGTTTGCAATGTGAAGTTGGGGCGTGTCCTCGTAGACAGGGGTGCAGCCCTCAACATCCTTTCCCCCGCAGCCTTTGATGCCATCAAGGCCCCGGGGATGGTGCTCCGGCCATCCCAGCCGATCATTGGCGTGACGCCGGGGCACACCTGGCCGCTGGGTCATGTCGACCTCCCGGTCACCTTCGGTGGTTCCGCCAACTTCCGCACGGAGCGGGTGGACTTCGATGTGGCGGACCTCAGCCTGCCCTACAACGCGGTCCTGGGGAGGCCCGCGTTGGTGAAGTTCATGGCGGCGGTCCACTACGCCTATCTCCAGATGAAGATGCCGGGCCCCGGTGGCCCCATCACCGTCCATGGCGACCTCAAAGTCGCGCTTGCTTGTATGGAGCAGCGCGCGGACCACCTCGCCGCGGCGTCCAAGCCCGCGGGCGGCGACGAGAGGCTCAGCACCTCCGTCCCGCCCGCCCCAAGGCAGCGGATGGTCACGTGCGACGAGGTCCCGGTCAAGGAGGTTGCCCTGGGCGACGGCCCGTCCAAGACCACACGAATCGGTGGTCTTCTGGACAACAAATAGGAAGACGCGCTCGTCTTCTTCCTGCGGGCAAACGCCGACGTCTTCGCCTGGAGACCGGCGGACATGCCCGGGGTCCCCAGGGAGGTGATTGAGCATCGTCTCGCCGTGCGGCCGGGCGCAAGGCCGGTCCGGCAGAAAGTGCGGCGGCAGGCCCCGGAACGTCAAGCCTTCATCCGTGAGGAGGTGGCGCGACTTCTGGAGGCCGGATTCATCCGTGAGGTCATCCATCCGGAGTGGCTGGCGAACCCGGTCGTCGTTCCCAAGGCGAACGGCAAGCTTCGGACGTGCATCGACTACACCGACCTCAACAAGGCATGTCCTAAGGACCCTTACCCCCTGCCATGCATAGATCAGATTGTCGACTCCACCGCGGGGTGCGACCTTTTGTGTTTTCTAGATGCATACTCTGGTTATCATCAGATTCGCATGGCTAGGGAGGATGAAGAGAAAACTGCATTCATTACCCCCATAGGAACTTATTGTTATACGACAATGCCTTTCGGGTTAAAGAATGCAGGTCCTACTTTTCAGCGTACTACTCGAATTTCCTTGGGTAGCCAGATAGGACGCAATGTTGAGGCCTATGTTGATGACTTGGTTGTGAAGACACGCAACCAAGAGACCTTGCTCTCGGATTTAGCGGAAACTTTCGAAAGTCTCCGCTCCGCCCGCATAAAGCTGAACCCCGATAAGTGCGTGTTCGGCGTGCCTGCGGGCAAACTTCTCGGGTTCTTGATCTCTGCCCGAGGCATCGAGGCCAACCCCGAGAAGATACGAGCTATAGAGCGGATGCGCCCCCCCAGCAAGCTTAGGGATGTGCAGTGCGTCACCGGCTGCATGGCCGCCTTAAGTCGGTTCATATCGAGGCTGGGAGAGAAGGCGCTACCCCTATTTAAGCTCCTCAAGCGCTCCGGGCCGTTTACCTGGACGGAGGAGGCTGAGCGGGCCTTCACTCAGTTGAAGGCGTACCTCAGTTCTC
Source organism: Oryza officinalis (assembly GCA_008326285.1). NCBI lineage: Eukaryota > Viridiplantae > Streptophyta > Magnoliopsida > Poales > Poaceae > Oryza > Oryza officinalis. The sequence continues at coordinate 796,734 of BDMV01000007.1, forward strand.
CCCCAGTCCTGGTCGCCCCGGAGCCAGATGAGCCGTTGCTACTCTACCTGGCGGCAACCCCGCAGGTGGTCAGCGCGACGTTGGTCGTGGAGCGTGACGAGGACAACCCTCACTCCGCGCGCCCCTACCCTGTTGTTGATGCAAAAAACACACACTGGCCTGGGAGATCTGCTTAGCTCCAGTGCAGGTCCAAATCTTGGTGAGATGCGGGCGTGCCAGTCAGTTTGATCCTGCAACTGACAAGATATACAAACGACAGATCAAAGAACCGATCGGCCAACATAGCCGATGTAGTAATTCCAGCCGATCCTGATGACAGCCGATAGCGATAGGGTTTTGAGCTATCGGCTATGTGTTCAATGTAGGTTCTGACACTTGATGAAGAAACAGTCGGCTGATGATAATATGCATTAGATCGGCAATGACTTGATAAAGTGAAACGAAAGTTAGACATACTCGATCGGCTGTAGATATCAATGATACATAATCTAAATCTCAAAATATATTTAAACCAAGTGATTGGGATAGATCGGACAGGGCGCCGAGACAGTATAAATCACTTATGTCTAAAAACACCTCAAGAGAGAGATTATATATATTCATAGCATAGCCGATGAAGTAAATCTAACATAGATCCAATGCAATAAAATCCACAAGATTAGATTAAACAGTGAAACCTTTGTTGTCATCGGCTAAATTCAACTTATATGCAATCCTTATAAGCCGATGCAACGTCCGGATAACTCATCGGCTGAAACCCCGATGAAACCCTTATCGGCAATCAAAAAGCAGGCTAGAGATTCATGGTTCTAAGCACGACTTAGTAGGTCAAACTCAACTGATGCAGCACTAAGTATGTAAAGAAACATAGTATCTAGATGATCAAGCCCTTGACTGATTTTCAGGGTGGTAGATGCCTAAGCTAATCTAATCTAGCAAGACGATTTAGTCGATACCGGCAGAAACCCTAAAACGAGAAGCAGCCGATAAAACTAAATCGAGATGCTAATACTAGATTAACAGAAGACATATGATAAATAGCCAGGCAAATATATCATCCAAACCAGAGCAATCCAAGAGGTCGAATGTACTGATGCAGCCTTGAACGACGCCGACGTTGATGATACAATTGCCTGAACCGACGGAACATTGGACTTACCCCTTCGCCGGAGATCGACAGCCGATGCAGCCCCGCGTCAGGTGCCAAGTTCCGCCGGTTGATAAAGAAACCGTAACAGAGTAAAAGGTGGCGATGCGCCGAATTGTATTGATCGAGAGTTGATAGATTACAATAACCCCGGGTGTACATATTTATACCCATGGGGAGATACTAGTCCTTGTAGGACAAGAAAGAAACTTTCCTAAAGATAAAAGGAAACTAACAAATATTCTAATTAATAGATACAATTGCCTTCTTCGGACTCAATCCGCACGTGGCAATCCTCATGAAGCACATCAACCGAACCCGACAATGATCCTACCATCTCCTTATCGGAATCGGCTACATCGGCTATCCTTGTCCGATTCTGTTTCAGCCGATGCACACCGTAGCCGATTTGGCTTGCAGCCGATTCATACTCTGTTTCTGTAATCGCTTCTCTCCTCCAATCGGCTTCGGCTTTAACTCTGAATCCAATGCATGATTTACCAAATTTCGTCGTTAACACCTGTGTCGGCTCGACCCGGGAGAGAGCAGGGAGGAGAGGCCCCCGAGCCGAACGGCGGCCTAAGGCCCCCGACGGCCGGAGCTGGCCCTCCGCCTGCTTGTCTGACGGTGCCAGGTGCCCCCGACCCCCAGGATGGCCCCGGGGCCACTGCGGGAAGGCCGCGCCTGTTGCCCTCTGACCCCGAGGTCGTCGGCACAGAAGCCGAGTGCGCCCCGCACGGCCTCTCGGACGGAGAGCGCCCTGGAGACGCGGCCCCTGGCAAAGAGGATAGGCCCCGCCGGAAGGTGTAGCGGCCCGTCTACTTCGTTAGCGAGGCCCTCCGGGACGCCAAGACCCGATACCCTCAGGCCCAGAAGATGCTTTACGCTATTCTGGTGGCTTCGAGGAAGTTGCGTCATTATTTCCAGGCGCATCGGGTCACGGTGGTTACGTCTTACCCCCTCGGCCAAATCTTGCATAACCGAGAGGGTACTGGACGGGTGGTGAGATGGGCAATCGAACTCTCTGAATTCGATTTGCGCTTTGAACCACGCCACGCGATCAAGAGCCAGGCCCTCACCGACTTTGTAGCGGAGTGGACCCCAGCTCCCGAGCCCGTCTCCGCCCCCGAGGCCAGCCCGGGCCCCTCGCAGCTGCCTCACACCGCCTACTGGGTGATGCAGTTCGACGGCTCCCTGTCTCTTCAGGGCGCCGGTGCGGGGGTCACTTTGACCTCGCCGAGCGGAGACGTCCTCAGATACCTGGTCCGCCTCGACTTTCGGGCGACCAACATTATGGCGGAGTACGAGGGACTCCTTGCGGGACTCAGAGTGGCGGCTGGACTGGGGATCCGCCGCCTCCTGGTGTTAGGCGACTCCCAGTTGGTCGTTAACCAGGTCTGTAAGGAGTACCAGTGCTCTGACCCGCAGATGGACGCCTACGTCCGCCAGGTGCGGCGTATGGAGCGCCATTTCGACGGGATAGAGCTTCGGCACGTGCCCAGGCGGGATAACGCGGTCGCCGATGAACTCTCAAGGCTCGCTTTCTCGCGAGCCCAGACCTCACCGGGCGCCTTTGAAGAAAGGCTTGCCCAGCCGTCGGCGCGACCCGACCCCCTAGGGGAGACGGACGCGCCTGAACGGCCCCCGAGGCCCGTCGGAGTCCAGGCCTCGGGACCCGAGGGGAGCGCTCCTAGCTCCCCTAGATTGATTGCTTGGATCACTGAGATCCAGGCGTATCTCGCAGATAAGACTCTCCCCGAGGACCGCGAAGGGAGTGAACGCGTCCGTCGCATGTCCAAGCGCTACGTGCTGGTGGAAGGGACCCTCTATCGGCGCGGGGCTAACGGAGTCCTCCTGAAGTGCATTCCTCGGGAACAAGGCGTCGAGCTTCTCGCCGATGTCCATGAAGGCGAGTGTGGAGCCCACTCCGCCTCACGTACCTTGGTTGGCAAGGCCTTTCGCCAGGGTTTCTATTGGCCGACGGCTCTCAACGATGCGGTCGACCTGGTCCGGCGGTGCAGGGCGTGCCAGTTCCACGCCAAGCAAACACATCAGCCGGCCCAGGCCCTGCAAACCATACCTCTTTCGTGGCCGTTTGCTGTCTGGGGGCTCGATATCCTGGGACCGTTCAGGCGGGCCCCGGGCGGGTTCGAGTATCTGTATGTCGCTGTCGACAAGTTCACTAAGTGGCCCGAGGCTTATCCCGTCATCAAGATCGATAAGCACTCCGCGCTTAAATTCATCAGGGGCATCACTGCTCGGTTCGGGGTGCCTAACCATATCATTACGGATAACGGCACCCAGTTCACTAGTGAGCTTTTCGGCGATTACTGCGAAGACATGGGCATCAAGCTCTGCTTCGCCTCGCCCGCCCACCCCAGAAGCAACGGCCAGGTGGAGCGCGCCAACGCGGAAATCCTCAAGGGCCTCAAAACCAAGACCTTCAACATCCTCAAGAAGCACGGCGACTCGTGGATCGAGGAGCTGCCAGCGGTGCTCTGGGCGAACCGAACCACGCCAAGCCGAGCAACCGGGGAAACGCCTTTCTTCCTCGTCTACGGCGCGGAGGCGGTCCTCCCATCTGAGCTCACCCTAAGGTCCCCTCGGGTCACCATGTATTGCGAGGCTGATCAAGATCAGCTTCGCCGAGACGACCTCGACTATCTGGAAGAGCGAAGGCGGCGCGCGGCCCTTCGAGCCGCGCGCTACCAGCAGAGCCTGCGGCGCTACCATCAGCGCCACGTCCGGGCCCGATCACTCTGCGTCGACGACCTCGTCCTACGCCGCGTCCAAACGCGTGCTGGACTGAGCAAGCTCTCACCAATGTGGGAGGGTCCGTATCGAGTGATCGGCGTCCCCTGGCCGGGCTCGGTTCGGTTGGCCACGGGCGACGGCACAGAGCTGCCTAACCCGTGGAACATCGAGCATCTTCGTCGCTTCTACCCCTGATGGGGGTCGGGTGTCATGTCTTGGGATCGGGCCAACCCCGCACCCCCCCGGGCGTGCAGGGTTGGCCGGGGGCTACCACATGCATATACTTATCTTTTTTCTCTGCCGTATTTCAATAAAAGCATTTTCGATTTCCTGAGGACTGTGTCTGTGCCATCGCTTCCTTTTGAAGAATCTTGGCTTGAATTAGTACGCTCGTGCTCGACCCTGCCCTCGGTGGCCCGGGCCGGCTAAAACCGCCAAACGGGGCCCAGAACCGAGCCGTGCCCCGGGGCGTGGTGAACTCCGGGGGGGAATCGGCAAAGGCCCACAATCGGGTCCTCCTAACCCTCGGTCACCGCGCTCCCGGCCTGGCCAGTCTCGACACGCGGATCTCCCCAGGCACTAGCCCCGACCCGCGCCGTTTGAGGCTGGGACCTGGGCACGAGCCCTTGCTCAAGCCAAGACTCAGAAGGACCGCGGCACAAACCATCCTCATCTTATACGCACAACAAACATGACTGACATAGAAATTTCCTCTTTATTTGATTGCAGATTAAACCAGTCTATACAAGAAGGGGGCTTGAAGGCCTCGGAAGAAGAAGGTAAAATTTAAGATCGGCGGGGGCTTGGGGGCTCACTCCGACGCACCCGGGCCGCCGGCCTCGCCGTCGCTGTCGTCCGCACCGTCGTCGCCGTCCTCCTCCTCGGAGTCGAGGGCGAACGCGAGCCGAGGGGCCGTACCCTCGAAGCTGTGGACGATGTGGTCGGCGGCGTCCCGGACCTGCGCGCGCGCGCCGTCCTCGGTTCCGGGAGGGAACTCTTCCAGCGCTGCCCACGGGGAGAAGTCAGGGTCCCTGGCCTGGTAGCTCGCCAGTACGAGCTCCACCGCCCCCCGGGCGAGGTCCCTCGAGGATGACTTGATCGTCTCCTCGAGCTCCTCGGGGAGCCGTTCGAGGACCCCGGCCATCTCCGAGAGGCGCTGGGCGAGGCCCCCCTGGTTGGCGGCGTACTTCGCGTACCGCCCGCCCCAGAGGCCCGCCTGCCGCCCGGCGCGGTCTAGACGCGAGACGGCGTCCCGAAGCATGCCGGGCCCCACCTCGCACGCCAGGCGGAGGGCCTCGACCTCCCCGGCGGACGAGTCCAGCGCGCCCTGCAGCTCGGCGACGGTGTGTTCGGCGGCTGCGAGGCGGGCGGCTAGGTCGTCGTGGCCCGCGGCCGCCCCGCCGCTGTGCGCTCTCGCGTCCAGCTCCTTCGCCCGCGCCTCGAGCTCAGCGGCCCGCTGGTCCAGCGCGGCCCTCTCGGCGCGGGCGCCTTCCAGATTGCGGCGCGCCTGCTCCTCCCGCGCCGCCTCGCGGAGGAACAGGCTGTCCGCCAGCCGCTGCGCCGCGGCCTCGGCCTCCTCGAGAGCTCGCCCCCGCTCGGCGAGCGCATCCTCGCGGAGGCGGAGTGCGGACTCCTCCTCGGCGGAGGCGGCCTCGTGCGCCGCCAGCGTTGCCTCCCGGGTGGCGACGGCGGCCTCGCGGTCCGCCAGGGCGCCCTCCTTCGCGTCCAGGGCGCGGGCGCGCTCCTCCAGCGCCGCGACGCGAGCCTCAAGGGCCTCTTCCCGCTGACGGGACGCCGCCTCGTTCTCCGCCGCCCGCCGCTCCCGGGCAGCGGCGGCGTCGAGGACTCCCCGGGCGGCGTCGAGCTTCTCCTCTAGCTCCGCCGCCCGGGTCCCGTATTGGAGGCGGAGGTCGTCCCGCGCCTCGTCGAGCACGGCGGTGGCGATGAGGGCGGTCTCCCGCTCCTCCTCTACCTCCCTGGCGATCTCCGCCAGGTCCCTACGACGGGCCTCGAGCTGTTTGGCGTGCTGGCGGTATGCCTTGCGGCCCGTCTCCACCATGGCCTCCACCGAGCGCCGCCCCTCCTCGACGCGCGCCCACGCCGCGTCGAGCTCCGCCCGCTCCGCCTGCAGGGCCTCCATCTGGGCACTTAGCCCGTCCAGCACCGTGCTGTTCGCGGTGGCCAGGGCCTGCAGGAGGGGCTCCGCGCTCAGCGGGGTAGCGGAAGGCAAAGGGGAGAGCCGCCTCGGTGTGGGTGCCGCGCGGCTCGGCCCGCCGATCGGCGTGCTGGCCTCGGGGGCGCCCCCCGAAGCTGGCTCGTCCCGCGCGTCGCCCGGGGCGTCAGGCCCGGGCGGCGCGCCCGCGGCCTCGTTGTGGGTGGCCTCGGGGGTCGTCATGGTCTCGGGCGGAGTCGGGTCGGGGGCTTGGCAGGCTGCCCGGCGTGCACCCGCCGCCTCTGCCTCCCGGGCGGACTCCTCGGCCCGGCGGAGTCTGGCCTCCTCCCGAGCGGCCTCCTCGGCCTGGCGAACCCGGGCGGCCTCCCGGGCGGCCTCCTCGGCTTCCCGGAGGCGGTCCGCGGCTTCCCGTCGGTCAGCCTCTCGCCTCCGGGCCTCCGCGGTCACCGTCTCCTCGGCCTCGGACCGGCCGGACTTGGAATGGCGTGGGGGGCGTGACGGGATCTCGCTGAGGCAGAAGAAAAACCAAAGACAAAAAGAAGCGGGTGAGTAAAAACTCGCCTTGGGGAGTAGATACGGCCGCAGTGGGCGTGGGAACGAACCTGCGGGGAGGTCGGCTGAACGACCACCTCGGGGGCGAGATGAGGCTCCCCCGGCATGGCTCGCTCTCCCCCATCTTGCGGAGCCGTTTCTTCCTTCGCTCCCCCTCGGGCTGCGGCGCCGGCACGGCACCCTCTGGGCGCCTGCTGCTGGCACGCACCGCCCCGCCCCCTCGGGGAGGAGATGGGGGAGGAGTACCTCCCTGCTTCCTCTTCCCCCTGGCGTCGGCGGGGCGGCTGCCCCCCGGGCCCCCGTCGCGGGGCCCAGAAGCACGACCCCCTCCCGGGGTAGATTGTTCCCCCCTGCGGCTCCCGCCCGCGCCATCGTGGCCTCGGGGGGCCCGTTCCCCCGACGCCCCGACCACCTGCATGATGGCCAGGATGTTGGCGCGCTCTGGGTCGCAGCAGAGGGGGAGGACCCCTTGGGGGATGAGGGATGCCTCCACGGAGCTGAGATTCAGCACCCGTTGGACCACCATCCTGAAGTCCTCGGGGTCCCAGTCCCATTTTCGCCCCAGGTGGGTCCTCACGTGGTCCTCGGGCCCGGTGTACTCCCAGGCGCCTCGGGCGCGCCGCTGGAGCGGCGCGATCCGGCGACGAAGGTAGTCGCCGAACACCATGGCCCCCGTGAGCCCCTGGGATCGCAGACCCGCCAGGCGGTCAAGAACGGCGTCGTAGCCGTCCCCCAGATCCACCGCCGCCCGCCAGCTGGAGGCCTGCGCCGGGGGCTGGCTCGGAAGTCGGAGGCGCGCTTCGTCGGCGAGGGGGGTGTAGAACCAATCGCTCTTCCAGTCGTCCCACTTCTTGCGGAGGACGCAGGGAATGTAGCGGTTCAGCACCTGCCCCCGCGGCTGGAAGTAGCAGCCACCGACTGCCGTCGGCGGCGACACCGGCTGCACGGTGAAGAACCACCGGAACAGCCGGAGAGACGGGCGCACCCCGATGAACATCTCGCACAGGTGCGCGAAGATGGCCAACGTCATTATCGCGTTGGGGGTGAGGTGCGCCAACTGGAGGTCGTAGAACTCCAAGATATCCATGAAGAAAATAGAGAATGGCGGGACCAGCCCCGCCATTGCGAAAGAAAGGAAGAAGACGGACCGCCCCGGGTAGTCTGGCGCCGGGCGTCCCTCGCCCAGCGTGACCACCTCCCGGCCGGTGGCAGATTCCGGCATGAATCGGCGCAGCAGCCCGGCCTGCCTCTCGCTCGTGATGCGGGAAGGCGGCAGCACGCTACCGTCGAGCGGTGCGGAGCCCCGTGCCATGGCGCCGGCGGAGGAGGAGCTTGAGAGCGAGCGCGTGCGGCAAGAGTAGGGCACAGGAAACGAAGAGTTAGGGCACGAGTGGCGGAGGCAAGGGGAAAAATGGAGAGAGGAAGGAAGCGAATCCCTTCCTCGGCGTCTTTATACCCTTGCCAATGCTATGCCCGGCTCCTCGCTTCCTGCGCCCACTACCTCGCCCCCTCGTTTCTCGCGCCCACGCCTCCACTAACCCCACTCGCCCGTTTGCGGCGCACGCGGCAGACGTGCGGCCGTGGCGGTTGAGATGGGGCAGATCGTGCGCGCATTAACTGCGCTCGCCGACCGTGAAAAACGCCATCATCATATCCCAAGGCGAAACGAACCGGCTCGTCCCGATTCGCGCGCTGCTCGAGTAATGTAGCGGTCTTGAAGAGGCCGCTCATTATTATCGGTCGGTTTTCCCTTGCCGATGCGTGCGATTCGCGACCGTTGGTTTTCTGCCCGCCTGTGGGGACCGGCCCCACCTGTCACCGGGCCTAAGGAGTGGCGTCACGCCCGAGCGCTTCCCTCGAGGGGGGCGGTCGCCCTGGCGTAACGCCGGGGGCTACTGTCGGTGACATGGGGCCGGGGGTATCATGACTAGAGGCTTGGGTAGCCGCGGTCACCCACGTGGCCCGAGCCCCCTCGGGGGGGTCGGGCCCGAAGGTGACATGGCCACCCCTCCCTCTGTCTCCCCGAGGGGTCGGGCCGCTCCCGTTTCGGCCCCGAGGGCTAGGGCGCCCCGACCCCCTGTGATGTTGGCGCCACGTGTGTGGGTTAGGTGAGCACAGCAGGGCTCACCTAACCGCATTTATAGCGGTTCAGACGAGCGCGCCACGCCGCATTTAATGCGGCGTAGCGCACGCTTATCCGGTCCGTGACCGGTCGCGGTGTGTGACCGGTCACAGACCGGTCAGATCGCGGGTTAGGTGGCGACAGGCGGCCTGTGGCACGCCTCGCCCCGTCCCGTCAGAATGATGAGAGCCTCCTGACTCTCGTCCCTAACCGGAGCCGGCGTGCTAACTCCTGGAGTTGGTATGTCAGTCCCGGTCAGATCCACTCCAGACTTCAGCGCAAGCATGGCAAGGAAGTCGCTTGCCATTTAATGGAGGTTGAAACGGGCGTCCACCGGGAGAGCTGGCGAGCGGCGCAGGAGGCGTGTACCGTGCCTGTCAGAGGTCACTTCCGGCTGTAGACTAGCCCTCATTGTAAAAAGAATGTTTCCTTTCTTAGGCAGCTAGAGGCCCATGTGGTGACCCCTTGCCAGATAAAAGGAGGCCCAGGCCTAGGAAAGAGGGGGGGACTCCGACGAGTACGCTCTGGAGACCGAACTCTCTTTGTATTGTTGGAGACCCTCAGATCCACCAGAACACAGGAGTAGGGTGTTACGCTTCTCAGCGGCCCGAACCTGTCTACGTCGCCCGCGTCTTATGCGTTTCCTCTCTCGCTGACATTCCTCAGATCGAGGGCGAAGAACCTCACTTAGCGCCCCCGGCCGAACCGGCAAAGGGGGGCCCGCGCGGTCTCCCGGTGAGGAGCTTCACGCTCCGTCATCTGGCGCGCCAGGTAGGGGGCGCGCACTTGTTTTTTTCTGAGCCCCCATTTCCTTTCGTGTGCGCCAAGCTTCGCCAGGTAAGCCCTATGGCCGAAAAGGCAGTGGCGTACGATCCTTCTTTGAGCGCCAGCGGTGATGG